>NW_026844101.1:5180602-5263535 GCF_029531705.1 Pantherophis guttatus
AGAAAGAAAGAAAGAAAGAAAGAAAGAAAGAAAGAAAGAAAGAAAGAAAGAACCTGTGAATAGAAAACAGATAGAATTACAAAAAGGAAACTAGAATGAATTTGTGAATTGGACAAAATTCAACCCAGGTTCTTCCTGGTCAACCCCAGCGTGCAAAAATAGCCAGAGGATGATGAATTTATAGGTGATTTTCCCAGTGTTTTTTCAGTCTGACCCGTTCAACCAAGCTAAGCAGACTGACAGAATGGAAATTTTAAAACGCTGCTATTTGTACGCAGAGCTCCGAGGGAGGAATGGTACCGTTGGACACAGACTTCATCGAGCAGGATGAGTCTGCATTCTGCTTGGCAAGGATAAAAGCTTTTAGTGCAACTGTGATGCTCTCCTCTCCTCTCATATGCGCTTCCAAGAGTCGATGGGATTTCGGTGCACTTTGTTAAAACTTAGCACACCCTATTTGATTTACTCAAGTGTGTCTAAATCGTGGCTTCGGGGGACATGCCCAATGTATTTTGTGTTTATATCCTCCTTTATTGTACAAATAACTTGGCGAACATATCCAGCACACTTCCTTCCTCCTACCTCACAACAACCCTGTGAGGTAGGTTGGGCTGAGAGGGAGGGAGGGAGTGGGGTGTGACAAAAACCATGTTGGATTGGGACAATTACCTTAGTCCCTCAGCATGCTTTCATGACTAAGGTCGGACTAGAACTCACAGTCTCCTAGTGGTTGGCCCAAAGTCACTCAATTGACTTTAATGCCTAAGGTGGGACTAGAACTCACAGCCTCCTAGTGGTTGGCCCAAAGTCACTCAATTGACTTTAATGCCTAAGGTGGGACTAGAACTCACAGCCTCCTAGTGGTTGGCCCAAAGTCACTCAATTGACTTTAATGCCTAAGGTGGGAATAGAACTCACTGCCTCCTGCTGATTGGTCCAAAAGTCACCCAGCGGGCTTTCATGGCTAAGGCGGGACTAGAACTCCCAGTCTCCAAGTGATTGGCCCAAAAGTCCCCCAACTGGCTTTCAAGATTAGAACTCACTGTCTCCTGCTGGTTGGCCCAAAAGTCCCCCAATTGACCTTCATGCCCAAGGCAGGACTAGAATTCACAGTCTCCTGCTGATTGGCCCAAAAATCACCCAGATGCCTTCAGGCCTAAGGTGAGACTAGAACTCACAGCCTCCTGGTTTCTAGTCTGCTACTTAACCATTAGACCAAACTGACTCTCAATGCTAGGCTAGGTAAAGGTAAAGGTTCCCCTCGCACATATGTGCCAATCGTTCCTGACTCTAGGGGGCGGTGCTCATCTCCGTTTCAAAGCCAAAGAGCCAGCGCTGTCCGAAGACGTCTCCGTGGTCATGTGGCATGACTCAATGCCAAAGGCGCATGGAACGCTGTTCCCTTCCCACCAAAGGTGGTCCCTATTTTTCTACTTGCATTTTTTTACCTGCTTTCGAACTGCTAGGTTGGCAGAAGCTGGGACAAGTCACGGGAGCTCACCCCGTTACGCGGCACCAGGGATTCGAACCGCTGAGCTGCCGACCTTTCGATCGACAAGCTCGGCGTCTTAGCCACTGAGCCACCGCGTCCCTTTTAATTTTAATTTTAATGCTAGGCTGGATGGATGGAAATTTTAACTCCGTGTTTTGCAACCTCGGCAACTTTTAAGGCAATGTGGACTTCCGCTCCCAGAAATGAGAAAGCTTAGATAAATAAACAAACTTTATCTCCCCCCAGAAACTGAAGAAGTGGCAGTCGGCGAACTGAACGGGGAAGTGTCCCTCCGATGCTGGAACGCGTCTTCTCAAGTGTTGTTGGTGCAATGGTTTCAAGGCGAGCCAGGTGCGATTCCCATGCTCTTCTCCTCGGATGGAAAGCTGCCTTCCGACAGCCGCTTGTCCCTAGTGGGAAACAGCTCCCTACACATTTCCGGATTGCGTTTGGAGGACGAAGGTCATTATGTGTGCAGAGAGATACTGGCCGAGACCAACCATACCCACAAGATCCAGTTACTGATGGCCAGTAAGTCTTCCTTCGTCTTGTTTAAAAAGGGTTAAAAAATGCTAGTAAAAAAATGCTACTAGTTCGCCGAACCAGTAGTAAAAAAATGTAAAAAAAAAAAAAAAGTTCTGACGATCAGCTGACCGATGCGCATTTTTTTGAGCGAATAGGTAGTAAAAAATGCTTTAAAAAAGTAAAAAAAAAAAAAAAAGAGGTTCCAATGATTGTGTGGCACAGCTGTATCCTGGGACACGTATATTCGCCTTCATTCAAACTTATTCCTGTGATACTCACAAAATGCCTTGATTACCATACCCCAATTTTTTTTTTTTAAATTTGATTTATATGCCGCCCTTCTCCGAAGACTCAGGGCGGCTTACAATGCGCTAAGCAATAGCCTTCATCCTTTTGTATATTTATACAAAGTCAGCTTATTGCCCGCACAAACTGGGTCCTCAATTTACCTACCTTAGAAAGGATGGAAGGCTGAGTCAACCTTGAGCCTTGGAGAGATTCGAACCTGCAGTAATTGCAGGCAGCTGGTCTTAATAACCAGCTTAATAACAGGGTGCCTTAGACCCCTGTACTACCAAGGCTGTACTACCAAATTTCACTAGCCCTTGGCCAAAGGACTGGGCATTGTAGTCCATATGTACGTGCACATGTGCAGAGACCAGTATAGGGTAGACAGAGGTGGGTTTCAGCAGGTTCTGACCAGTTCTGGCGAACTGGTAGCAGAAATTTTGAGTCATTCGGAGAACCGGTAGTAAAAATTCGGACTGGCCCCGCCCGCATCTATTCTCTGCCTCCCAAGTCCCAGCTGATGGGGAGGAAATGGGGATTTTGCAGTAACCTTCCCCTGGATTGGGGTGAGAATGGAGATTTTATAGTATCCTTCCCCTGCCACGTCCACCAAGCCACGCCTACAGAACCGGTAGTAAAAATGTTGAAACCTACCACTGGTGTGGGGATGCTTGGCAAATATAACAGGGGAAAATATTAACGATGTATGTGAGAATAGGTGTTGCATTAAGTCCACAATCGCCAACCCAACAAGGAAGGTCATAAGAGGTCAGGACTAATTTTATTGTAAAGCTTTTCTCGTAGTTAAAGTGCTGGCCTAGGAACCCGTTACCAGGAGATGGTGAGTTCTAGTCAAAAATTTTAGCAAGGGGTTCTCTGCCCGGTTGCTGGGTGGGAGTGGCCATGGTGGGCGTGGCCTAGTAGTAGAATTCAATATAGTTACTGCTCTGGGATAGAAGCAGTTTTTCAGTCTATTTGTCCTTGTTTTTAGTGTCCTGTACCGTCTGCCAGATGGTAATAGTTCAAAAAAAAAAGAGTGCCCAGAATGAGATGGATCTTTAACTGGAGGTTTTCAAGAAGACACCGGATAGCCATTTGTCCAAGATAATATGGGGGTCCCCTGTTTGACCAGAGGGTTGGACTAGAAGACCTTAACAGTAACAGAGTTGGAAGGGACTTTGGAGGTCATCTAGTCCAACCCCCTGCTCACGCAGGAGACCTAAACTAGGGATTCGAACCGCCCGAGCTGCCGGCCTTTCTGATCGACAAGCTCGGTGTCTTAGCCGCTGAGCCATCTAGCCACTGGGTCTCCTGCTTGAGCAGGGGGTTGGACTAGAAGACCTCCAAAGGTCCCTTCCAACTCTTGTTATTCCCTGACTTCGATTGTTTTTCTCCTCAAACCCAACAGGCCAAGTTTGCCATTTCTGCAAATTTACTTAACACTGAATTCCTTCCACGAGACTTCCGCGTTCTCCCAGCTTATTGTGAGCACAATAATCTTTCTGCAGTTACCAGATACAAACCCATATTTCAGCTTCTTATTTGCTTTCAAGGTGTGGCTGGCCCGTAGTTCTGCTCTTTTGCTTACGGAAGGCGAGAGCCGCGCCCCTTTTAACTGGTGCACAACGGCGCCTAGCAAAGGGGGCAGATTTATAGGTGTGCCATATACAGGTCATCCTTGACTTAGGATCCGCAATTGAGACCAGAAGTTTCCTCGCTTAGGAAGGGGTTTGTTGAGTGAATCGTGCCCGATTTTACGGTTATTACCCAAATCACTTTCATTGTTTAAGCAATTGTCGACTGCGTGGTTAACTGTGCAGTGATTTGCTTAACAATCGGGGCACAAAAGATCATACAATTGGCCACTATTCCTTGCTTAGCCAAGGAAATTCTGGACTGAACTGTGGTCGTAAGTCGAGGACTTACCTGTACATGGAATTGTTTTTTCCAGCATCAGAAAGATAAGGGGTCCCCCCCCACTTGTCCCAATGTTTCTTCAACAAATCTTTAGATTGGACAACCATGCGTCGGAAATGGTATAGGGTTTCCTGCCTGAGCAGGGGGTTGGACTAGAAGACCTCCAAGGTCCCTTCCGACTCTTGTTATTCAGTTATTCTGCATTGTCTGGGATGCTACACATCCTCTTTGTGACATGTTTTCCTTGTTACCTTCTGGGAAGGGGCTTCGTGGTATCCGAAGCAGAACATGCAGATTCCATATAGCATCGACCTTGTGAACTCTCAAGTTTCCTCTTGGATTCAAAATAGACAATGAATAATATATCTATCTATCTATCTATCTATCTATCTATCTATCTATCTATCATCTATATCTATCTATTTATATTTATCTATATATCTATCTATCTCATCTATCTCTATCTATCATCTATCATCTCTATCATCTCTATCATCTATCATCTATCTCTCTCTATCATATCTATCTATCTATATCATCCATCCCTCCATTCATCCATCTCTCTCTATCATCTATCTATCATCTCTGTCTATCTCTATCTGTCATCTATCTATCATATCCATCTATCTATATCATCTCTCTCTCTCTATCATATCTCTATCTATCTATCATCTTTATCTATCATCTATCTATCTATCATCTATATGTATATCTATCATCTATCTATCTCTATCATCTATCTATCATATCTGTCTATCTATCATCTATCTATCTCTCTCTGTCGCTGTGTTGTGTGTGTGTGTGTGTCTGAGTGAAGAGCAGGCAACAGAATTTTATTTTCAATGTGTGCCAAAAATGACAACAAAGATTCTCTTATCTATCTTATCTTAATATGTTCTAAACACGATGAGAACATCTCCGGGGCCTCCTTGTTCAGATGAAAGGGGAAGGGAGCTGATTGACCGAGGTGGGATTTTGGTTTGTGGCATGCCAGATTTCCATCTTTCAATTCAGATAAAGAAAACAGGGCAGGATGTTTAACAGGTGTATTGGAAAATGTCTGCAACCGCCTTAATTCCCACGGGGGCCGCATTGCCAGGAGTTGTCCTTGGCTCAGATCCTAGCTGGCCAGGGCCACCTGCTCCTGGTAACTCTGCCTGCTGTTGTGGTTGTGGAGAAAAGATTTGCTTGGCATGTTGAAGTTATGCCCGCCTCACCCAGAAGCTGCAACTATTTCAAAATGCAATACTGGTTGTTTTCGGCCACCACCGAGCCCAAAATTTCCATTGCTAAACAAGATAGCTGACTAATTAAGTTAGTTTTTTGCCCCGTTTTACAACCTTCCTTGCCACCGTTGTTAAGTGAATCAAGCAGTCTTTGATGCACGAAACGCAATGAGCAAAATCTTCAGAAATACGAACGGTTGTCTCCTATGACAGCCACTCCCCTTTCCTTCTATTTATTCCCCAGCCAGGGAGGGGACATTCAGCGTCCACATGTGCTTTGCTTCCCGAGTCGACTTCTTGTTCTCCGTTGCTCACCTCTCCTTGCTCACTGCCTTACACTTACACTGCCTTACACATACGTGCATCTAAAACAGACCCCAGCTGTTCTTCCTCCTCACTCATCTCAGCCTTTAAAGGCATCTGCCTCTCCGGTGGCTGGAAAGTGTCAGACAGCCCTGGCTCTATCTCTGTGTTTGACACACAGCCTTCCCCAGACTCCAGCACTGGCCCAAGTTTCTCCCCAATCTCCTTATCGTCCGAGTCTGCTGCCAACTCCGCTGGCAGCTGGCGGGCCACAACAACTGTGGCTGAGGATTTTGGGGAGCTGAGGGTCTTGAGCCTTGCAGATGCACAAGGTCCCACTTCAGGCTCCAAAATCAAATTTTTACGTCAACGTGATAATTAACACTTTTATTTTGACCTACTTGCTTTCCAGGTGGACCAAACCAGATGGAGGTCAGCATATCTCCCACCGGGACATTGCCAAATGGCACCCTTTATGCCAAAAGACATGGCGTCTTGAACTTCACCTGCAGCAGTGACTCTTGGCCTGATTCGGCCACTAAATGGGATTTTAACCCACTTGGTTCCGCGCAGGAACCGTTCACCGATGTCAACGGCTCGCGGAGTTCTTTCGTGCTACAGAACGTCATGCCCAACTACCAAGGGAATTACTCGTGTCTGGCCACCAACTTGTTGAGCCAACGTCAGAAGTCCGTCATCCGTGAACTCCTGGTCTACTGTACGTATGACGAAAAATATCGGCAGGGTGTGTGCCGTAGGTGTCCTTTTTTTCTCCCAGGGGAATGTTGCATTTCTGGAAATGCCCAGAATTGTTGGCTCTGTGCCGTTCCCTAAAGGAATTATTTCCTTGAAGCATTTAAAAAAAGATTGAAAGCATTCAGCATGAGGAATTAAAACATTCGAAGTCAGCAAGAACTAAATGATAACGGATGGACCCTTTTCAAAGAGAGAGCCAACCAGGGGTGAAATCCAGCAGGTTCTGACAGGTTCTGGAGAACCGGTAGCGGAAATTTTGAGAAGTTCGGAGAACCGGCAAATACCACCTCTGGCTGGCCCCAGAGTGGGGAGGGAATGGAGATTTTGCAATATCCTTCCCCCAGGAGTGGGGAGGGAATGGAGATTTTGCAGTATCCTTCCCCCAGGAGTCAGGAGGGAATGGGGATTTTGCAATATCCTTCCCCCAGGAGTCAGGAGGGAATGGAGATTTTGCAGTATCCTTCCCCCAGGAGTGGGGTGGGAATGGAGATTTTGCAGTATCCTTCCCCCAGGAGTCAGGAGGGAATGGAGATTTTGCAGTATCCTTCCCCCAGGAGTGGGGAGGGAATGGAGATTTTGCAGTATCCTTCCCCCAGGAGTGGGGTGGGAATGGAGATTTTACAGTATCCTTCCCTCAGGAGTCAGGAGGGAATGGGGATTTTGCAATATCCTTCCCCCAGGAGTGGGGAGGGAATGGAGATTTTGCAGTATCCTTCCCCCAGGAGTGGGGTGGGAATGGAGATTTTGCAATATCCTTCCCCAAGAGTCAGGAGGGAATGGGGATTTTGCAGTATCCTTCCCCTGCCATGCTGGCCAAGCCACGCCCACCAAGCCACACCACGCCCACCAAGCCACGCCCACAGAAGCGGTAGTTTAAAAAATTGGATTTCAGCAGTGGAGCCAACCTACGATAGAACTAAGGAGAAATTTCCTGATGAGAATGAGAATGAGAATGGTGAGAATGATTCATCAGACTCGCCTCCAGTTGTGGGTGCTCCATCAATGGAGGTTGTCAAAGAGAGACTGAACAACCATTTATGGGAGATGATATAGGGCCGTGATGGCGAACCTGTGGCACGCGTGCCACAGGTGGCATGCAGAGGCCGCTCTGCGGGCACGCGAGCTCTCACCCCAGCTCAGCTCCATCGTGCATGTGCCCGTCTCTCCCGCTGGCCAGCTGGTTTTCGGATCTGTGGCGCGCATGCGTGGGGGGCGGGGCACATGCAGGAGATGTGGCAAGGTGCAGAGGTGTTGTGTACACATGCACAGGGGTCCTGCGTGTAAGTGCAAGGTGCGGAGCGCATGCAGGGGGTCGTGCACACACGTGTGGGGGGCAGCGGGGGCAATGCACATGTACAGGGGGCAGGAGGAACATGGTGAGTTGCGTGCGCATTAGTGGGGGGCAGGGCACCCAGGGGGGGGAGTCACGCACGCATTGCATTATGGGTAAGTGCATGAGCGCTTTCATGTTAAGATGAACAGATTTCCTCTTCTGCCAAAGTGGTTGTAGGGAAAAAAATGCTTTTAAAAGCCTCTGACGATCCCAGCTGGGTTGCCTGATCGTCAGAGGCTTTTAAAAGCATTTTTTTTTTTTTTTTTGTATAACCTCTTCGGCCGAAAAAATGCTTTTAAAAGTAAAAAAAAAAAGCCTCTGACGATCGCGCGGCTCAGCTGGGATCGTCAGAGGCTTTTCAAAGCATTTTTTTACAACCTCTTCGGCCGAAGAAGTTGTAGAAAAAATGGTTTTAAAAGTTTTTTTTTAAAAAAAAGTTGGCCACGCCCACTCAGTCATATTACCCCCCCCATCAAGCCACGCCCACAGAACCGGTAGTAACAAATTTTACATTTCACCACTGCTTCAGATCCCCCACCGTCGTCACCGAAATGTCGGGCCGAGACCTCCACGGACAATTCTCAGGAGGTCCGACTGTCGTGCAGCTGGCCGGGGGGCTACCCATCCCCTACGCTCCAGTGGATCAACTCGGAGGATCTAGTCATGGATTCCAATACTACCTACCTTGCAAACGATACAGTGGTGTCTCTGCGAGGATCGCGCCAGCTTTGGGGCAAGGATTTTACCTGTCGCGGAAGCCATATTGCGAATGAGAAGGGAAACCAGAATTGCACCTCGCGCTTGGGTGAGTCAAAGATGAGACCCCTGAATCGCACAATTTCATGCTGCATCCCAAGACTCCAAATGTTAAGGAGCTGGATGGGATTTCTCTGCCTGTTCTCTTCGTCTCTTTCCATCAGTGGTGGATTGCCTCCGGTTCGGACCGGTTCTATAGAACCGGTAGTAAAACCGGCAGGAGGCTCCGCCCTTCGACCCCAACGTCATCAGAATGCTTTTGCGCACGCACAGAAGCTTCTGCGCATGTGCAGTAGAGCGCACGGACCTGTTGCGAACCGGTAGTAAAGATAAGTAGAACCCACTCCTGCTTTCCATGCTCCGAATATAAGGAATGGCTGATTTTAAGTCCCTTATTTTATTTTATTTTATTTTTTTAATTTGATTTATATGCCGCCCTTCTCCGGAGACTCAGGGCGGCTTACAATGCACTAAGCAATAGCCTTCATCCTTTTGTATATTTATACAAAGTCAGCTTATTGCCCCCACAAACTGGGTCCTCATTTCACCTACCTTAGAAAGGATGGAAGGCTGAGTCAACCTTGAGCCTGGTAAGATTCGAACCTGCAGAAATTGCAGGCAGCTGTGTTAATAACAGGGTGCATTAAACCACTGTACTACCAAGGCCCATTATTTATTTATTTATTTATTTATTTATTTATTTATTTATTTATTTATTTATTTATTTATTTATTTATTTAAATTTCTATACCGCCCTACTCCCGAAGGACTCAGGGCGGTGAACAGCCAGAGGATAAAACACATAAATACAAAAATTTAAAATAGAATAAAAAACGAATTAAATAATTTGGCTGAACAAATTTAAAATACCCCATAATTTAAAAACAGATTAAAATTTGCATTTAAAAAGGGGAGATTTTACACTGTTGGGCCTTGTTCTTTCGTCTTCCATTTGATTTTTTGTTTTTTAAGGTCTGCAGCCTTAAACACTCAAAAGAGCCATTTGGACCCGTTTCCCCAGAAAAGAAAACACCGGGAGCCACAAAACCCTTCCCGTGCCTGACTATTTCCTGAGCGGCCACAAAACTAGCATATGTAGTTGAATTAAACGTTCTGTTTTTTTCTGAAACTTTTCTTTTCTTGGATTTATCCATGGTTGGCCTACCGGGGGTTGAAAAGCTCAATAAATTGCGTGCCAGCGGGTGTTGCACATTGGCGGTTGGGACGCATATTTTGAGTGACAGGGAGCCGCAGCAGAGGAGTGAAGGAGCCACATGTGGCTTCAGAGCTGCAGGTTGCTGACTCCTGGACGAGGTGACCTACAAGGTTCCTTCAACTCTGTTAACCTGTTAAAAGTTGCCCTTCCTGTCCTTCCAACTCCACTTTGCTTTCCTCTTGCGTCAGAGAGGCCCTCGGTCATGTCCAACCCGATGAAGAGCTGCTTTGTGGGGAGATCCGTAGAGATGACTTGTGAATTGACAGCCGGCAACCCACTTGCGAGGATCACCTGGCTACGCAACCTCTCCAAGGTGGAAGTAGAGATCAGGTCAGGGGGGAGGTTTCTCGTCAGCCAAAAGGACGGGGTCTCTACCCTTCTCATCCAGAACTGCTCCACCAGCCAGAGACCAAGGATACTACATCTGCAAAGCTGAGAACCCCCTGGGCCTGAGAGAGGTGTATGTCCACCTGAAGGTGACAGGTAAGTAACAACGTTGAAAGAGTGGCATTTTGGCCCGTTTCAACAATTGAAATGTTGAAAAGGACATTGAGCTCCAAATTTCTCTTGCTACGTGAGACGTTTGTTAAGTGAGTGTCGTCCCATTTTACGACCTTTCTCGCCACGGTTGTTCAGGAAACCACTGTGTTCTGTCCCCCTTCCCTACACGGGCAAACACACAACCAGGCACTCCTGCCAAGATTTTATTAAGCAATCAGATTAGAAACCCTTGCAGATAAGAGTTTTGCAGTAAACTGCGTAATGCCTGCCAAGTCAGTTTTCACTCACAGTGAGCAAGAGAGAATTTATCCTCAGTCCGGTCCAGTAGCAAAAAGTAATCCATGAAGCAAGAGTTAGCCAAGGTCCAATCCAAATATGCACAAGCCAGATTTCAGGTAATGCAATGTGACTCTCAGGTTTTTAACTTTGACCATCACAAAGCCTGAAGAGCAATCCCACCCACTTTTATTCCTTGTGGGGTGTGGCTCAGTGACTCAGCTCAATCTCTGGCCCTCCCACGCCTCTTTCGTTGCTGCGCACACTTCTCCCTCCGACGCTGCCTGGGATCAAGCCAGGATTCATCCTCCTCGCTCCCTCTCTGTTGTTGTTCCGATATGCCTTCCTCCTGGCATATCCCAGGCTGTTCCTCTTGGCCTTCGGATGGAACCTGAGGCATTGCCAGAGAGGAGGGTCCTGGAGAGGGAGGCCTTGTCAGTTCCTCCCCATCACCTTCTGAGTCCTCTTCCTCTGTTAGGACAGGCTCGGGCATCTGGGTCACAACAAACTGCAGTCGTTAAGTGAGTCACAGGATTGTAAAGTGAATCTGGCTCCCCCGTGGACTTTGTTTGTCAGAAAGTCAACAACAGAAAGTCATAAATATAAACCAGTTGCCAAGCATCCAGGTTTTGATCTTATGACCACGGGGATGCTGCAATGGTCGTAAATTTGAAAAATGGCCATAAGTCCATTGGAGGAGGAGGAGAAATTGCTTCCTAACATTTCCTTCTCCATCTATCTCTCTCCTTCTTTCTCTCCCTCCCTCCCTCTCTCTCTGTCTCTCTCTCTCTTTTCCCATCTCAATGCTTTTTTCTTTCCAACTTTCTCTGCAGAGCCTGTGAACGTGGCTGGCATTGTGGGGTCCGTTGTAGTCCTTTTATTGTTGGGAGTTCTGGTCTTTTCTGGAATCCTTCTCTACGCAGGACCTGAGGTGTGCCTCAAAGGTGAGAGAGGTTCTGTAGAAAATTGCTCATTCTAGAGTAATCAAACCATAATGGAAGGCATTTGGGTTTTCAAAATGCGTCTTTCTTGGATTGTGCTTTAAGCGATCTTGTAAGAACTTTGAAAAAGAAAATATTTCGAATATATGGGCACACCCTTCCAATCATTAAATAAAAGATAACCAAAGGTTTCTAAATGTGATATATGTTGCTAAGATGGGTGGCCAATACATTAGATGGTTGGTAGGTAGGTAGGTAGGTAGGTAGGTAGGTAGGTAGGTAGGTAGGTAGGTAGGTAGATAGATAGATAGATAGATAGATAGATAGATAGATAGATAGATAGATAGATAGTTAGATAGATAGATAGATAGATGATAGGATGGATGGACGGATGGATACTAGATTGATAGATCGATAGATCGATAAATAGATAGATAGATACCAGATAGATAGATAGATAGATAGATAGATAGATAGATAGATACTAGGTGATAGATAGATAGATAGATAGATAGATATAGATAGATAGATAGATAGATAGATAGATACTAGATAGGTAGGTAGGCAGGTAGGCAGGTAGGTATGGAGGATAGATAGATAGATAGATAGATAGATAGATACATACATACATACATACATACATACATACATACATACATACATGATAGGTAGGTAGGATAGATAGATAGATGATAGGATGGATGGACGGATGGATACTAGATAGATAGATAGATAGATAGATAGATAGATAGATAGATAGATAGATAGATAGATACCAGATAGATAGATAGATAGATAGATACTAGATGATAGATACTAGATGATAGATACTAGATGATAGGTAGATAGATAGATACTAGATAGATAGACACAGACAGAGAGAGACAGATAGATACTAGATGATAGATAGATAGATAGACACAGACAGAGATAGATGATAGATAGATAGATAGATAGATAGATAGATAGATAGATAGACAGACAGACAGACAGACAGACAGAGATAGATGATAGATAGATAGATAGATAGAGAGATGATAGATAGATAGACAGACAGACAGACAGACAGACAGAGATAGATAGATAGATAGATAGATAGATAGATAGATAGATAGATAGATAGATAGATAGATAGATACTAGATGATAGATAGATATAAATATTTTGACATTGCTTTTGATGCTTACTGTATAAACGTAGAAAGCAAATGAGTAACTTTTTAATAAAAGTATTTTTCTCTTTTTCTCTCTTTCATGTTTCCAGTGAGCGTGCTTCGGTAAGTTTCTTTCTTTCTTAACTAGAAAGTCTCAGCCCGTTTCATCCACAGAAACCATCATTTGGAGAAGGGATTGTCAAACCTTGTGGTAGCGTGACTCTCTTAAAACGAGACAGCCCATGAATTTGCCTAAAGCTTCACCCAGTGAATAAAGCCAATAATTTCATTGGGGTTAGGGTTGGGCAAGAAAGAAATTTGCCACAATATTTTAGACGCAATCTCACAGAGTGCTCAATAGTTGTGCTAGTTCAACACTCAACAATCAACTGCAGGTATGCTTGATAACAATAGAAGAGAATATTTATAGCTCGGGATTAAAAGGTGGGATCCTTGGTGCTCTCTGAGCTTGGTTGTTTTCTTGCAGACATTTCCCTACCAAACTAGGTAACATCATCAGCCCTAGAAGGATGGGGTTTGCAGAGAAGAGGAGGAGGAGGAGGAGAAAGGGAAGAGGTGGAGGAGCCAGGAGGAGGTTGGTGAGGTCCTTGATGCAACTAGGTAACATCATCAGTGCTAGACCTAATTAGGTAATTAGGACACATCTGCAAGAAGACAACCAAACTCAGAGAGCACCAAGGATCCCAAACTTGATAATATCTCATCTACCAATTCGGGTCACGTTGCTACAGGTCAAGAAGTTCTTTGTTGAACATCACCTGGCAGGGATGGTCCTTTGAGCAAGGAGGAGAAGAAGAGGTCCCTTCCTTCCTTCCTTCCTTCCTTCCTTCCTTCCTTCCTTCCTTCCTTCCTTCCTTCCTTCCTTCTTCCTTCCTTCCTTCCTTCCTTCCTTCCTTGTCATTGTTGGGTTCTTTGCAGGAATCGAGATGCAGGTGACATCCTTGAACTTATGGACTCAGAAGAAGAAGATCTGTACTTGGAGTCCACCATCGAACCGTCGTTACATCAGATGGAAAGGATAGGAAACGGATGTTCTACCAGATCTACCGAAAGTAAGCTGAGTGAAGTTGAGGAACGCGGCAGGCAGGAACTTTTCTGTCTCATTTTGTCCCTGCAGTCTCAAAGGCTAAGTCCAGGGGTGAAATCCAGCAGGTTCTAAAGAACTGGTAGCGGAAATTTTGAGTAGTTTGGAGAAAAGGCAAATACCACCTCTGGCTGGCCCCAGAGTAGGGTGGGAATGGAGATTTTGCAAAATCCTTCCTCCAGGAGCGAGGAGGAAATGGGGATTTTGCAGTATCCTTCCCCTGGAGTAGGTGGGAGGATGGAGATTTTGCAGTATCCTTCCCCTGTCAACCCACCACGCCACACCACGCCCTCCGAGCCACGCCCACAGAACCGGTAGTTAAAAAAAAAAATGGATTTTACCACTGGCTAAGTCCCAAAAGAGAAGGATCGCTTTACAATTTTTTAAATTCTTCTCAGTGTATTTCTTAGGACTTTTTCAACGACGCATCGGTACATCTTGATCCATTAAAGAAGAAATAGATTTCTGTTGTTGAGTGAGTTAGGTTCACCCAGTCAGATTTCATGCCTAACATGAAACTAGAATGCCTCATCTCCTAGTTTCTAGCCTGGTGCCATTAGACCAAACTGGTTCTTATAATAGGGGAGGGAGGGGGGGGAGGGAGGGAGGGAGACAGATGACATGGTGGAGCTGCTAACCGTACCTGGCGGCTATTATTATTATTATTATTATTATTATTATTATTATTATTATTATTATTATTATTATTATTATTATTTAATATTTAGTGAGATTCACAGCTTTTGAGGCTGGTTAATAGCTCAGCAGCTCGAGTCCTAACCAAGGACCTAGGAACTGTTAAGGTATTGTCGGAGGATGTATTATTATTATTATTATTATTATTATTATTATTATTATTATTATTATTATTATTATTATTATTATTATTATTTACTTTATTCATTAAACATGAAACTCAGTCAACTGAACATTCAAAAACGTATCACAAATACCATTGACTGGTGCTAATGGTTGATACGGGTTGCTGCCAGCGTCTTAGGTATCAACCAAGCACCTTCTTAAGATGTACGATGTTCCAAGTAGTGCAGTTTTTTGCAGTTCCGCCGGTGTTATTGCAGGAAGCTGCAATTTGCTGATATATGTTATAAAATTCTTGGACGTGGTACCAAGTGCCCCAATGGTATCACTGTTACATTGTTACACTATTATTATTATTATGACAGTATACACAGCAAACGAGATGATTATGCTGGATTTTGTATCCCAAATCACTAGTCGAAGACTTCCCAAGCATTTAGGACTGCGTGATGTATCGGTGGATTATGCGAGCAGATCCTAGTAAGGTGGCCTTCTGCAGCTGACCAATGGTGATCAGTATTATTATCAATCATTATTAATAATAAATATAATTATAATAAATAAATTATAAATAAATTATAATTATAAATATTATTATTAATTATTAGTAATCAGTATTATTATTATTATTATTATTATTATTATTATTATTATTATTATTATTATTATTATTATTTTGGTCTTTTAATGACAAATAATCCCTTGCATCAGGGTGGAGTCGGGGCAACTGAATGGAGCTGAGTGTGTTTACTGGCCGGATGCCTTTCCTGACGCCAAATGCGGAGTTTTGTTCGGCAGATATATTCTCATTGTGCCCAGAGAGAGAAATATCAGCCTCTACCTAGGATCGAACTCACAAGCCTCCTGATTGTGAGGCGAGAGCTCCAACCGCTAGGCCACCGCACCACTCGCTAACCATACCTGGCTACGGTTTTTAATTTCGGTGCATGTTTTCCCAGGCTCGTTTCCGGAAACGTCCATCTCCCTGGAGGAAATCCAGAGGTCCAAACCCACGTCGTAGAACGGAGGATCTCTTCCTTTGCTTTGTGTACTAAGATCGGAAGCCGTCTTGCAACCCTTTTGCAAAGGATTCCTGCAAAGTTATTCCCATCTGGGTTGATCTTTCTTTTGGCATCTCCTTCTATTCCTCCCGTGCTGCTCTTTGGCTGAGCTGCGTGCCCTGCGGAATTTGAAACAACATTTACGATGTAGGGCGAGGATAAGAATGAAGTGGCTTTTTCGAAACCAGAGGAAGAAAAAATTGAGGACAATTTTTCGTGTAGCAGAAGCCTTGTGGTCCTGCGGAAGAGCTTGGAGGAAGAGGGAGAGATTTTCCAGCTGGTCCTGGATTCCCCACCCCCCACCCCCGATCCCAAGAGTTCCAAAGAGTTAGATCCCAAGAGATCCAAAGAGTTAGATCCTCTTTGGATATGACTCTTAATAGGGGTCAAAGTTCATAGGGCAGTGATGGCTAACCTTTTCTGGACCGAGTGGCCAAAGTGTGCAAGGATACGAACCCCAAAATCAGGGGGGAAATCCAGCAGGTTCTGACAGGTTCCGGAGAACCGGTAGCGTAAATTTTGAGTAGTTCGGAGAACCGGCAAATGCTACTTCTGGCTGGCCTCAGAGTGGGGTAGGAATGGAGATTTTGCAGTATCCTTCCCTCAGGAGTGGGGAGGGAATGGGGATTTTGCAGTATCCTTCCCCCAGGAGTACGGAGGGAATGGGGATTTTGCAGTATCCTATCCCCCAGGAGTGGGGAGGGAATGGAGATTTTGCAGTATCCTATCCCCCAGGAGTGGGGAGGGAATAGAGATTTTGCAGTATCCTTCCCCTGAAGTGGGAGGGAATAGAGATTTTGCAGTATCCTTCCCCTGCCTTGTCTACCAAGCCACACCCACCAAACCACACCACGCCCACCAAGCCACGCCCACAGAACCGGTAGTAAAAAAAATTGGATTTCGCCACTGCCCAAAATGCAATGCGTGTGCAACCCCCCCACATGCGCCTCGCCCCCCCCCTCCTAGGCCTGCCCGGCAGAGACCAGAAGACCAGCTAGCTGGTGGGAAGCGCCTACCCATGTGCGGCAGAGCCAAACTGGGGCGACGCCTCACGTGCCCACAGAGAGGGCTCTACGTGCCACCTCCGGCACGTGTGCCATATTTTCGCCACCACGGTCGTAGGGTTTGTTTCAGGGAAGGAAGCGTCAGAGCAGCTCCTGTTTGGCGGGTGGGAAATAATCATCTTGCATCACCGTCTTGCCTAGGTGCAGATGACCTGAGGCACTTAAAACCCCTTTGTGTCCTCTAGGGTTTGAGTGTAGGAAGTCACTGAGAAAGATCGTGTCGTACGTCACCCAAGGCAGACATTTGGGGGTGGGGGGCTTTGGACAGGAGGTTATCTCAGCTCTGAAAGGTAACAGGCAAAGGTTCCCCTGGCATGTATGTGCTAGTCGTTCCCGACTCTAGGGGGCGGTGCTCATCTCCGTTTCAAAGCCGAAGAGCCAGCGCTGTCCGAAGACGTCTCCGTGGTCACGTGGCGGCATGACTCAACGCCAAAGGCGCACGGAACGCTGTTCCCTTCCCACCAAAGGGGGTCCCTATTTTTTCTACTTGCATTTTTTTACGTGCTTTCGAACTGCTAGGTTGGCAGAAGCTGGGACAAATCACGGGAGCTCACCCCGTTACGCCGCACGAGGGATTCGAACCGCCGACCTTTCGATCGACAAGTTCAGTGTCTTAGCCGCTGAGCCACCGCATCCCACAGCTCTACCTGGGTATTGAACTTGAGGGTCTTCTTCCCACAAAGTGGATTGCATGCCTCATTTCTGGGATCTTCGGCGATCTGTGAATTGTAGGAGCAGCCGCAGCTGTTACCTGCCAAGCAAAGTATATAAACTATGCTAGATTACTGTATAAAAAGGGTCCCCTTGCTCGATGAATATATATAAAAATGGTGCCGTGACATGAACTGGAAATCATCATCATCACTTAATGACCCCATAATGCCTTGCAGGGTGGAGTCTGGGCAACTGAAAGGAGCTAGCAGAGGGTTTACTGGCCGGATGCTTTTCCTGTCGCCAATGCGGAGTTTTGTTCGGCAGATATATTCTCAGTGTGCCCAGAGAGAGAGAGAAATACCTGCCTCTATCTAGGATTGAACTCACAACCTCCTGGTTGTGAGGTGAAAGCTCCACCTCTAGGCCGCCGTACCACTCTTGTGACAAGAACTGGAAATGAATTGTTGTAAAATGAGGACTACCGGTGTACCTGTTGAGATTAGAACCATGTAAAAATTTTACGTTGGATGTCGGATGCTAGAATAATGTACCAGTCAGGGTCTGTTTACGGACATGCAGGTGGATTCGGTTTTCTTCTTAAAATGCCACTTTTCCGGGTGACATAACGGAATGACGGAGTTGGAAGGGTCCTTGGAGGTCATCTAGTCTAGGGGGTCCCCAACCTTTTGGACCTCAGGGACCACTAAACTCATAATTTAAAATCCCACGGACCACTAATAGGATCTGCCTAATGACCGGCTGGGTGGGCGTGGCTAGATGGTCATGTGACTGGGTGGATGTGGTCAACTGGATGTCACTCACGTTGAGGGGCACCTCGCTGGCCTCTACTCGCCCCTCCCCTCCCAGCCTGCCCGCCGGGCTCCTTAGGGCCCCAACAGGAAGCAGTGGTTGGAGCTAAGCAGCCCCCACGAGAAAGAGTCGGCAAAAGAGCTCAGTTCAAATTGGATCTGACCGAGAAGGAGGCTCAGCAGAAGCACCTCACTGAGGACTAGGAGCATAGGCTTTCCAAGCAGAGGGAAGACCTGCGGGAGTGCCAGGCCAGGTACTGGCGCCTGGAGGCTCAGCGGGCTGAGATGGTCAGCCAGTTCCAGGCCATGATGCAGTCCCACTGGAACGAGGCCCTCCGGCTCTTTGCCACCAGCGGCTCTTCCCTCCAGCCTTCGCCCAAAGCCCCACACAAGGAGGCTGAAGCAGACCCCAAGTCGGAATTTCTGCCCCCCTCCGACCCACAGAAAAAGACCCCGAAAGGGGGAGACTCTCTGCAGCAACACAAACATTCATTGCATGTATCCGTCCCAGGGGCCGTAGTTTGAGGACCCCTGATTTAGTGCAATATAAAAAATGCAAATAATTTTTCTGCGGACCACCAAAATTTTCTCGCGGACCACCAGTGGTCCTCGGACCACCAGTTGGTAACGGACCACCAGTTGGTGACTCTAGCCCACCCCCTATTCAGGCAGGAAAGACCTACACCACTCCCCACAAATGGTTGCCCAATCTCTTCTTAAAAACTTCCGGATTTGGAATACTCGCACGCCTTCTTTGGGTGTTGCAATGAGAGTTTGACCTGCTCCGCTCCTGAAATTATTTCTTCTTTTCAAAGGCCTGTAGCAACCAGAGGTCAAAATGCGTACCGCCTTGTAAATCTGGATGAGCTCTTTTGTTCGTGGAATAAAAGTGTGGCTTTTGGATATAAAGGTTACTTGCCTGCAGGGCGTGTGCTTCTGTGTTTGGTATGTGCGGCTGTGTGGGTGTGTTGAATTATGTGAGGTTTTGTCATTCACTCCATACCTTTGAAGAACTGGAGCTATTCCTATTTGCTGTCTTTTAAGTTAAATGTGTATTATTTATCGGCTAAATGCTGCCATTTCCTGTATCCTGTTAGCAAGCGTAGCGTTTTCTGTATTTATTTATTTATTATTTATTAGTCCAATTTATATGCCGCCCTTCTCCGTAGACTCAGGGCGGCTTACAATGCATTATAGCAATAGCCTGCATACTTTTTATGTATATACCTGCTTATTAGGGCTTTCCCCCCCCCCCAAGCGGTGTTGTTTCTATACAAAGTCAGCTTATTGCCCCCACAATCCGGGTCCTCAATTTACCTGCCTCGAAAGGATGGAAGGCTGAGTCAACCTTGAGCCTGGTGAGATTCGAACTCGCACTAACTGCAGGCAGCTGGCATCTAAGTGCTAGCACTTAACAGCACTTAGTCCGCTGCATCTCCGAGGCTCTTACGGGTACAGGTAGTCCTCGACTTATGACCATCATCGAGGCCAACGTTTCTGTTACTAAGCGGGACATATTTTTTTTTAATAAAAGTTTTTTTTTTTAAACAAACAAACATACAAACAAACAATGCATCCTTAATCATTCAGTGTTTCATCTCAGTGCATTTTTTGTGTCCATCATTTTCATCTTATATTTCTATCATACCTTTATGTTTTCATTTTGATTGTTACATCATTCTTCCCAAATTTATATATATATATATATATCTTCTCTAACCATTGATATAATTGCCCCCATACTTTAAAATACTCCGATTCTTCCTTTTCTTTAATTACAATGTTAATCTATTCATTTCTGCACATTCCAATATTTTCTTAATTACTTCTCCCTCTAAAGGGAGTTTCTCTGCTTTCCAATTTTGCGCAAATACAATTCTCGCTGCAGTTACAATATGTATATGCAGGACATTTCTTAAATGAATTTTTACCCTCATACCCACTGCAGTCAAACAAGTGCCAGATGGAGAAAGCAGCTGGATGGATCCGATTACTCCTCCCCCAAAAAGCCCATCAGGCTGTGGATGATGGGAGTTGCGGTCACGCAAGCACCAGATGGGGAAAGCAGCTGGATGGATCAGACTACTTTCCCCAAAGCCCATCAGGCTGTGGAGGATGGGAGCTGCGGTCCAGCAAGCGCCAGATGGGGAAAGCAGCTGGATGGATCCGTTTACTCCTCTCCCAAAAAGCCCATCAGGCTGTGGAGGATGGGAGCAAGCGTCAGCCTGGGGAAAGCAGCTGGATGGATCAGACTATTCCTCCCCCAAAGTCCATCAGGCTGTGGAGGATGGGAGCTGCGGTCAAGCAAGCGTTAGCCTGGGGAAAGTAGCTGGATGGATTAGACTACTTTCCCCAGAGTCCATCAGGCTGTGGAGGATGGGAGCTGCAGTCAAGCAAGCGTCAGCCTGGGGAAAGTAGCTGGATGGATCAGACTACTCTCCCCCAAAGCCCATCAGGCTGTGGAGGATGGGAGCTGCGGTCAAGCAAGCGTCAGCCTGGGGAAAGCAGCTGGATGGATCAGACTATTCCTCCCCAAAATCCCATCAGGCTGTGGAGGATGGGAGCTGCAGTCAAGCAAGCGTCAGCCTGGGGAAAGTAGCTGGATGGATCAGACTACTCTCCCCCAAAGCCCATCAGGCTGTGGAGGATGGGAGCTGCAGTCAAGCAAGCGTCAGCCTGGGGAAAGCAGCTGGATGGATCAGACTATTCCTCCCCAAAATCCCATCAGGCTGTGGAGGATGGGAGCTGCAGTCAAGCAAGCGTCAGCCTGGGGAAAGTAGCTGGATGGATCAGACTATTCCTCCCCAAAATCCCATCAGGCTGTGGAGGATGGGAGCTGCGGTCCAGCAAACACCAGATGGGGAAAAACAGTCAAGGGTCGCCCCGGCCAACGAATCGGGGCCATGCCACTTTCTCCCGAGTCAATCAGTTGCAGCAGCTCTCCATCTCCCGCTTCGCAACCCGCCGTGCGCCCAGGGCGCAAAAGTGGCGCAGGGGCGGAGCGCGTCTCCTCCTCCTCCTCCTCCTCTTCTCCGCCTCGGGCTCGGAGTCGCCGGCTTCCCATCTCTGGCGAGCCCGCCGTCATCTGACTCCTCCCGGGTAAGGGACGGGCTCGGGAAGAGGAAGCGGCCCCGGATGGAAGCGGCCCGGGCGAGGGTGCCGGCCGCGGCTGCAAGCGGTGGGGAGAGGCGGCGGCGGCGGAAGGTGAGCGGTGGGGCGGTTTCCAAGCGGGAAGACACCGGAGCCTTCCTTGCCTTCCATCACCTGCCTGAATCGGGCAAGGGGATCTCGGGCATCGGGGGAACCAACCAACCAACCGCAGTGCACCTTTAAAGAGATCCTTCCATCTTCCCCGCTTAGGGTCTTCCCCCCCCCACAAGATCCCTCCCCTCCCTCCTCCCCTTTGTGTGTGTGTGTGTGTGTGTGTGTTTGCGACTGCCTGGACAAATCTCTGCAAGGTTTCCAGGGGTTTGTTTGCCTGCTTCTGGTGCCGACTGCTGGCCCAAAGACCCCCACCCACCCACCCACCACCGGCTGAATTTGCCGCCCGAAGGTGGGACTAGAACTCGGGGTCTCCCGGTTGGTAGCCTGGTGCTTTAAGCCGCTAAGCCGTTCTCAACCCTTTTCTCCCCTCCCCTTTCCCACCTTTCGTTTTCCTATCTTTTCTTCTCCCCTCCCCCTTCTCCATCCTCCACTCCGTTCCCCTTCCTCTTCCCATCTTCCTTCCCTTCCCTCTCCTCCACTCCCTTCCTCTTCCTCTCCCCTTTCCTTCCCTCTCCTCCACTCCCTTCCCATCCTCCTTCCCTTCCCTCTCCTCCTTCCTCTCCTCCACTCCATTCCTCTTCCTCTCCCCCTTTCCTTTCCCATCCTCCTTTCCTTTCCTTCCCTCTCCTCTACTTCCTTCCCCTCCTCCTGCCCTTCCCCTCTTCTCCACTCCCTTCCTCTTTCTTCTTTCCTTCCCTCTCCACTCCACTCCCTTCCCCTCCTCCTTCCCTTCCCTCTCCTCCACTCCCTTCCTCTTCCTCTCCCCCTTTCCTTCCCCATCCTCCTTTCCTTTCCTTCCCTCTCCTCCACTTCCTTCCCCTCCTCCTTCCCTTCCCTCTCCTTCACTTCCCTTCCCTTCCCTCCCACACCTCCTTCTCTTCCTTTCCCTCCCTCCCATTCCCCATTCCCCTTTCCTTTCCTTCCCTTCCCTCTCCTCCACTCCCTTCCCCATCCTCCTTCCTTTCTTCCCCCTCCCCTCCCTCCCTCCCCTTCCCTCCTCCTCTCCTCTCCCTCTCCTCTCCTCTCCTTCCTCTCCTCCTCCTCTCCTCTCCTCTCCTCTCCTTTCCTTTCCCTTTCCTCTAACCTCCCTGTAATTTTCTTGGCAAGGATTTTCAGAAGTGGTTTTGCCATTGCCTCTTTCTTAGGGCTGTGAGAAAGGGACTGGCCTAAGGTCACCCAGCTGGCTTCATGCCTAAGACAGGACTGGAACTCAGGGTCTCAAAGTTTCTAACTCGATGCCTTGGCCACCACAACCGGTTCTCCTTCCCCTGGCCTTGAAAAAAAAAAAGTGATTTATGACCCCTTTTTTCACACTTACGACCATTGCAGCATCCCCCATGGCCACGTGATTTGCCTCTAACCACTCCCCCAGTTACGACGGTTGCGGCAATCCCGGAGTCACGTGATCCTCTTTTTACGACCTTCTGACAAACAAAGTCCAAGGGGGAAAACCAGATTCGCTTAACAACCGGGTTACTCATTTAAGAACGGCAGCGATTCGCTTAACGACTGTGTCGGGAAAGGTCTTAAAGCGGGGCCAAACTCACTTCACAAATGTTTCACTTAGCGACAGAAATCTGGGGCTCCATTTGTGGTCGTACGTTGAGGACCACCTGTTATTCCCGAGGTATCCCTGTATTTGCTGGACAAATGTTTCACTTAGCAACAGAAATCTGGGGCTCCATTTGTGGTCGTACATTGAGGACTACCTGTTATTCCCGAGGTATCCCTGTATTTGCTGGACAAATGTTTCACTTAGCAACAGAAATCTGGGGCTCCATTTGTGGTCGTACGTTGAGGACCACCTGTTATTCCCGAGGTATCCCTGTATTTGCTGGACAAATGTTTCACTTAGCGACAGAAATCTGGGGCTCCATTTGTGGTCGTACATTGAGGACTACCTATTATCCCTGTATTTGCTGGTTTTCGTGGTAAGGACTGTATCAATGCGGGAGGGGTCTGTAATGCGACGGCTATCCTCTCCCTAGGAGAGCCCCTCCTCGTGGCCGAGCTCAAGCCGGGACGACCCCAACACCGTGACTGGAAATCCAGCTGTGAGACCTGGAGTGTTGCCTTCTCCGCCGACGGGACCTGCTTTGCCTGGTCACAGGGCCACTGCGTGGTCAGGTTGCTCCCGTGGCCTCTACAGGGGACTGAGCCGTGAGTATGTCCACACAGGGGAGGGGTGCTGCAGCCATCGTCCGAGGCAGCTCTTTGGACTCCTGATAGTCAGAATAACAGGGAAGGGACCTTGGAGGTCTTCTAATCCAGGGGTCGGCCACCTTAAACAATCAGAGAGCCATTTGGACCCATTCCCCACAGAAAAAGAAAACACCGGGAGCCACAAAACCCTTCCCGTGCCTGACTATTTCTTGAGCAGCCACAAAACTAGCCTATATAGTTGAATCAAAGATTCTGTTTCCTTCTGAAACTTTTCTTTTCTTGGATTTATTTGGCCTACCGGGGGTCAAAAAGCTTAATAAATTGTGCGTTGATGGGTGTCGCAATTTGGCAGTTGTGACGCATATTCTGAGCGACGGGGAGCCGCAGCAGTTTGCTCGAAGGGAAGGAAGGGAGCAACTTCAAGGATCTTTTCTGACTTGGTGACCTCTTTCGATCTTCTTTGTTCCACTCCACCGCAGCCACGGCAAAGCTTTGGAACCCAAGAACCAGTGTGCAAAAACCAAGGCCAAGGGTTATGGCGGGACCAAGGAGAAGAGCTTGGAATGTGGGCAGATTGTCTGGGGTCTGGCTTTTAGTTCGTGGCTGCCGTCCCAACCACATAAGTATCGCCACAGGAAGGACACCTCTCCTTGCTTGATCCTGGCCACGGGTTTACATGACGGGCAGATTAAAGTCTGGGAAGTAGAAACAGGTAAGTCGGCTTCGTTTCCTGAAACGGAAGGGCATCTTTGCAAATTGGCTTACAGATACAGGTGCTGTGACCTAGGCCCAAGTAGTTATTACCAGACACAATCAGTCCTAAAGAAACATATTTTATTAGAACAGCTGAGAATTATTTTATTCTCAGTTGAGCCCAAATTAAATCCAAAACAAATTCTTCGTAAACAATCCTTCGGCCTTATCACCAACCTTTGTCTACTTTGGCACCCTGCCAAAGGCTTTCCTTGGCAAAAGTTCAGAAGCAAGAGATGTCGACAAGAAACAAATGTAGCAACGTTGCTTTCCTACAAAGATCCCAAGAGCCATTGCTGCTCTTTTAAGCCTTCTGGGAGGGGCCAATCATCTCCTGGCCTTACTCTCAAGTCGTCCCTTTTGCTTTAGCTGCTCTTGCCTTCTGGTAGCTCTTCGCATGCATGCATTAGGAACAGGCTCCTCCTGTTCCTCTGCCTCTCTGCTGTCTGCCTCTGGAGGCTCCGGAGTCTGTGCATTGCTCCCAGATGGCCCTGGCCCCATCTCTGCCTCCGACGCAGAGCCCTCGTCTGGGCCTTCCCCAGCCTCCAGGACTGGCGCATTGTCCTCCCCAGCCTCCTCACTGTCCAACTCCACTGCCAGCTCCGCATGCTGGCGGACCACAACAACAGGCACATGTGTGTGAAGCTTCTTTCATCCTGCCTCAATACAGGTAGTCCTCGATTTACGGTACGAGTATGTTTGTTTTAGAAGCCTTTTTAAACAAGATTTATTGAAATGCAAGACATAATGTTACAAGGATTTCAGCAATTACCGTATTTTTCGGAGTATAAGACGCTCCGGAATATAAGACGCACATTAGTTTTTGGGGAGGAAAACAAGAAAAAAAATCTGCCTTTGCCTATCAGCATCCATTGGTGTTCATCTGGCTAGCATCCTTGCAACAAACAGCAAACAGCCTGGTCAGCTTCAGCACGTTATCTCAGCCTGATTTAGCACGAACAGCTGATTGGCAGTTGAATCGGCCTCCCGGAATACCACCAATCAGCTGTTCCAGGCTGCGGGGATCACCACAGTATATTGCCGCCGATTGCCACCTCTGTGCATCATGTTTTCAGCCTCTGCGCGTCAAATTTTCGGCCAGCTCATGCACCATTTTTGGCCTCCGTGTGTTGCATTTTCAGCCAGTTCCAGGTGGCGGGGATTGGCAGCGGCAGTAATCCCTGCTGCTTGGAACCAGCCGAAAATGCGACACGCGGAGGCCAAAAATGGGGTGTGCAGAGGTGGTGATCGGCAGTGATGTGCTGTGGCGATCCCCGCAGCCCGGGGCGTGCGGAGGCTGAAAACATGACGCCCGGAGGCTGAGAATGGCTGAAGGGTGGGGGCTGGAGGGTGGGCGGGGCTTCGGCAACATTCGGTGTATAAGACGCACCACAATTTTTACCCACTTTTAGGGGTGGGTGGGAAGTGCGTCTTATACGGGTATGGGTAAGCTGCAGATAATCCTCGACAACCCATTTCATTTTCCTTTTGCTCGCTGCCTCCTCCTCTGCAGGGAACTTGCTTTTTCACCTTGTGGGGCACCAAGACGTGGTGAGGGATTTGAGCTTTGCACCCGGCAACCCTTGTTCCATTCTCGTCTCTGCATCCCGAGACAAAACGCTTCGAGTTTGGGACCTCGGTCAAAACGGTAAGAATGAGGTGCGGAGTCTCTGGTCCGTCAGACACTTTCCCTCGTAGCATTCAAAGTGGTACCCCAGGTTTCGCCCCGGGTTTTTCAGTGGCAAATGGGAAGGAGACTCTGTAGCAGGGGTGAAATTCAGCAGGTTCTGGAGAACCGGTAGCGGAAATTTTGAGCCGTTCGGAGAACCAGTAGCGGAAATTTTGAGCCGGTTGGAGAAACGACAAATACCACCTCTGGCTGGCCCCCGAGTGGGGTGGGAATGGAGATTTTACAATATCCTTCCCGCAGGAGTGGGGCGGGAATGGAGATTTTGCAGTATCCTTCCCCTGCCACGCCTACCAAGCCACGCCCACCAAGCCACGCCCACAGAACAGATAGTAAAAAAAAATGTGAATTCCACCACTGCTCTGTAGATGCCGTGAAACCTTAGCGTTCATCCAAAGCTTAACCACTGTTCGCTAAGGAGTGAGAGAGCAAGGGGTGG
Organism: Pantherophis guttatus; assembly: GCF_029531705.1. The sequence goes on from NW_026844101.1 coordinate 5,207,104, forward strand.
GACTAGATGACCTCCAGCTCTATTACTGTTAACTGTAAAGGGAAGGAAGCCACCAAGCAGAGAGTAGTGGGATCTCCCCATATATTTTACCAGGAAACGTAGATAGGATTGGATCAAAAAGTCGGCATGCTCTTAAGAGGACCGATGTGCTGGGAATCCATGGATGATATCCATTTTGCTCTCCAAATTCATGGAGACCTAACCCTAACCCTAAATGGGTTGGCCCCCCCCAGTGGGATTTCCCCATGTATTTTACCAGGAGAGGTACACAGGGCAGGCTCGAGATGTCAGCACCTTCCTATGGAGACCAATGCACTACCTATCCATTGCCAATATTCATTTTGCTCTCCAACGGTAATTTATGGCAACCTAGCCCTAAGTGGACCTAAATGGACATGGTGGCTCAGTGGCTAAGACTCTGAGCTTGTCAATCGAAAGTTCGGCAGTTCAGCGGTTCGAATCCCTAGTGCCGCGTAACGGGGTGAGCTCCCGTGACTTGTCCCATCTTCTGCCAACCTAGCAGTTTGAAAGCAGGTAAAAAAATGCAAGTAGAAAAAATAGGGACCACCTTTGATGGGAAGGGAACAGCGTTCTGTGCGCCTTTGGCATTGAGTCATGCCGGCCACAGGATCACGGAGACGTCTTCGGACAGCGCTGGCTCTTCGGCTTTGAAACGGAGATGAGCACCGCCCCCTAGAGTCAGGAACGACTAGTACATACATGCGAGGGAACCTTTATCTTTATCTTTTAGCCCTAAGTGGATTTGCTCCTCAATGGGATTTTCCCATGTATTTTACCAGGAAATGCAGATAGGGAAGGCTCAAAGAGCCAGCGCCCTCTTAAACATATCCATGCCCTACAAATTCATTGGCGATGTCCATTTTGCTCTCCAAATTCGTGGAAATCCTAAGCGGATTTGGCAAATCCCATGTATTTTACCAGCAAACGTAGAGAGGGCAGGCTCGAAGAGTCAACATCCTCTTAAGCAGTGCATTCATCATCATCATCGTTTAATGATTCCATAATCCCTTGTGGGGTGGAGTCTGGGCAACTGAATGGAGCAAGCAGAGTGTTTTAATGGCCGGATGCCCTTCCTGTTGCCAGGGCGGAGTTCTGTTCAGCAGATATATTCTCATTGTGCACACAGAGAGAAAAATATCTGCCTCTACTTAGAATTGAACTCACAACCTCCCGATTGTGAGGCAAGAGTCCAACAATGCGATTTTCCTGTGTATTTTACCCCGAAACATCAAAGGCTCTGCTTGTTGGCCCCTGCTAGTTGGACATTCATAGGAGAGGGACCCGTAGCATTCAGACTTCCTATCTGGTTCTCTAATCGCCACGTTCCCCCTCTTCTATTTTTTTCTAGGGAAGCAATTGAAAGTGCTTTCTGGACATTTGCAGTGGGTTTACGGTTGCTCCATCTCTCCCGACGGTCAGATGCTCTGCTCTGTGGCCGGAGAGAAATCGGTGAGTTAAGTCTACATAGAAAGGGTCATGTTGTTGACAGTGAGAAATGAGGTTGGTAGGTAGTTCTTTGGTGACAATCTATCTTTAGATTTGTGACCAAGTGGTTGGAAGGCAGTATTGCAGGCTGCTTCTGCTGCCTGCTGGCTGCCTGCAGTTTGGCAGTTCGAATCTCGCCAGGCTCAAGGTCGATTCAGCCTTCCGTCCTTCCGAGGTGGGTAAAATGAGGACTCAGATTGTTGGGGGGCAAGAGGCTGACTCTGTAAACTGCTTAGAGAGGGCTGGAAAGCACTGTAAAGCGGTATATAAGTCTAAGTCAGGCCTGTCAAACTGGCGGCTCGCGGGGCCGGATGCGTCTCACGCAGGCCACGCCCACCCTGGCTCTGCAAAGGCAACCCCCCCCCCGTTGCAATACGTCATGATCCGTCACATGTCTCGATCGAGTTTGACCCCCATGGTCTAAGCGCTATTGCTATTTATCTATTTGTTTATTTATTTAATTTGTTTAATTGATTAATTAATTAAATGAATTAATTATATTTATTTTATTTTATTAATTTTCCTAATTAATTAATTTATTTTTATTTAATTTATTTAATTTTTTATTTAATTTAATTTTTAATTTTTAATTTTAATTTTTATTTATTTCCCCCAATTTATTTATTTAATTTATTTAATTTATTATTTATTTCATTTCATTTCATTATTTTATTTATTTTTTCTAATTTATTTAATTTATTATTTATTTGATTTGATTATTTTATTTGTTTTTTCTAATTTATTTATTTTGTTTGTTTTGTTTTGTTTGTTTGTTTGCTTATTTATTTTTGTCATTTCTCACCGTTCCAGGCTCTGCTCTGGAGTATGAAGTCCTATGGCCTGCTGCGGAAACTTGAGGGTCACCAAGGCTGTGTCGCGTCTTGTGACTTTTCTCCAGATTCTGCTCTTCTTGCCACTGCTTCCTACGACACCTGCGTGATCCTCTGGGATCCCTGTACGGGGGAGAAGCTACGGTCCCTTTGGTAAGGAAGGCGGAGGGAGAGATGATGCCCTCGCGAGGTGGGCTAGGCAGGAAGCACGCCCTGAATGAATTTAATTCTACTTTCGTGTAAGATTCCATTTGCCCGAATCTGGCAAGTCTGAAAGGACAGGTAGCTCTCGACCTACGACCCCAATTGAGCCCAAAATGCATGTTGCTAAAGTGGAGAAAATGGTTCCGTGAGTTTTGCCCCATTTTACGACTTTCCTCGCCGCGTTTGTTAAGTGAGTCACTGCCGTTTTTAAGTTAGTAACCCGGTTGTTAAGTGGATGTGCCTTCCCCGTTGACTTTGCTTGTCAGAAAAGGGGATCACTGGGACACTGCAACCGTCAGAAATGTGAGTCAGCTGTCAAGCATCCGCATGTAAAATCACGCGACGGTGGGGGCTCCTGTAATGGTCCTAAGTGGCTTTTTTGTGTGCCGTCGTAACTTTGGTTACCGAATGAACTGTTGTAAGTCGAGAACTACCTGTACAGTTCTCTCCTGTCCCCTTTACATCCCAAGAAACTAGGGAGGGTCTCTATTAAGATGTTTGCCCTGCCCTTATTCCTGCTGAAGGCTTGGCTGCCTCTTATCTGATGGTTCCATTGGTTATAGCTCTTTCCTCTTGTCTCTGAAGGTCATTCCCATATAGACCATGACAGGGCAGCTGGGAGGACTCAAAGTTGCAAACCGGTGGGAGATGGACAACTGTCGAACTCCTGTCCAAGGACATGATGTGTATCAGTTTAGATAGCTTTACCAAGGGACTGAACTGGGTGTGTGTTGCGGCCAGTGGAGCTGGCAGCAGAGTCGGACAGTGAGGAGATTGGGGAGGAACAATGAGCTAGTCCTGGGGGCTGGGGAAAGCTCGGACGAGGGCTCTGCGTCGGAGGCAGAGAGAGAGAGCTAGACAGCAGCGAGACAGAGGAATAGCTGGAGCCCGTTCCCAGTGTGCACATTCACAGAGCTGCCAGAAGACAAGAATAACTAAGAAAGCAGGGTCGACTCGTGAGTAAAGCCACACCTTGGAGGTGATTGGCCCCTCCCATAGGAAACAAAAGAGGAGCGAACGGGGAGGGGGCTTTTGCCGGAAACAATTCATTCGTTTGGTCGTTTCAAGAGTGGAAAGTTCTGTTCGTGACTATAAGAGACTCTGTGCCAAGTTTTGCCTTGCCCTGCATTTGGAAACTAGTTACCTGGCAGCTTTCCAAGCAAGATAAGGTTTGTGTCGATAAATATTCCTCTGAAAGACTGTTTGCCAAGCCTTGCTGACTGTGAATGGAAGAAATTCACAGTCGTGTAAATAAAAGGGGTTTTGCCGGGACCGAGACTCTGCTTCCTGCTTTTTACGGGAGCCTAGATCAGAACAGTGTGTTCGCAGGGGTCTTCCATCAGCAGCTGATAACCCCCCCCCCGGTGGGCTAGTAGGAAGATTCCAACCTGTTGTTTTTCCTTCTTCCCAGGCATGTTCCTTTGCAACCTGCAGTGGACCAAGGTGGGAACTTCCACACCAGCTCCCTGAGGTCTGTGTGCTTCTCACCTGAAGGCCTCTACCTGGCCACGGTGGCAGACGACAGGTAAGAGGCGACAAAGTGGAACGGAAATGTTTACGTTGCTACGGATCCTGTCCCAGATATTATGTCTACAGCTGGGGTGTCGAACTCAATTTCATTGAGGGCCGCATCAGGGCTGTGGTTGACCTCAGGGGGGACCAGGTGGGCGTGGCCGACTGGGTAGGCGTGGCCAGCTTGATGCCACTCACTGGCCATGGCCAACTGGGTGAGCGTGGCCATCTTAACACCACTCCCCAAAACTGCTGGCCTGATGTTTCTTCTTCGCATTGGGTAGACCAGGCCAAAGCCACACTTACCGGCTCCTTACATTTTCTAGGACAGCCCCACGAGCCGTATCCGACCACATCCGGCCCGTGGGCCTTGTGTTTTGACACTCTTGGTCTACAGTAAGGGGGATACAAGAAGTAAAGGCAGTGATGTAATTTTGAACAAGATGGTACTTAGGATGAAAGCAGTGGAATCCAAGACCAAGCATCTCTCTCTCTTGGAGAGGAGATCTCAATGAAACTGCCGTCAAGGTCTCTGGGAATTCAGAAGGATGCTTCCTGAGTTGGCCAACATATGGGTCAGGGTCAGCTGATGTTCTCCAGATGGTTTGGCCTACAGGTCCCATCTGGCTAGGAGGGATGGGACCTGGAGATCCAAAACACACAGAAGCTTAAGAAGACTGGTTTTTGTTTAGTTACAGTAGTGGCCAAAATTGTGGAAACCTTTTGGGAAAAGTGTATTTTGGAGGTTTGATGGCTAATAGCACCACTTTTTTTTTTTTTTTTTTTTTGGAGTTTCAAGATAATCCTATTCCACTGCTGGAATGGCCTGGGAATAGCCCAGACCTTAACCCAATTGAAAATCTACGGAGCCCACTAAAGAAACTGGTTTGTCAGAAGCGACCTAGCAATAAAACCCAGTTAATAGAAGCCATCGTTCAATCTTGGTTTCACATTAGAACAGCTGCAGAACTAAAAGACTTGGTTCACTCCATGGGAAGATGTTGTAAGGCCGTCATTCATGCTAAAAGTTACCCAACTAAGTATTAACTGACATGGTGATCATTTTTGTATATCTCATTTTTTTTCTACGTGTTTCACTTTTCTTCTTTATACTGTAACTGCTATTCTAATAGCAAATCCTCCCTAAAAGTTATTGCATTGCATTCTTGATTAGATTATCTTTCCATTGATATATAATTTTATGGCACTACTCCAAAACAAAAGTGATGTTTATTGGCTAGTTTTAGAAAATACACTTTTTCCCAAAAGGTTCCCACAATTTTGGGCACTGCTGTAGGTTCTTGGGCTCAATTTTGGAACACAAACAACATGTTTTTATTATCTCCTTTAGGCTCCTCCGGATCTGGGCATTGGAGATTGAGAATCCTGTTGCTTTTGCTCCTGTGAGAAATGGTCTCTGCTGCACTTATTTTCCACATGGTGGGATCATCGCAACGGGGTAGGTTTTGGGATGAGAACCGTGCAGTGTTTGTTTCAAAGCGTGGGGGGAAGAGATCTTAAGAATCTGGTGTATGAAGTGTACAGAGATGCCCATGAACCATCCACCTCAGTGGTGGAAGTCAATTTTTATTTACTATGGTTCTGTGGGCGTGGCTTGGTGTGTGTGGCAGGGGAAGGATACTGCAAAATATCCATTCTCACCCCAGTCCAGGAGAAGGATACTGAAAATCTCCATTTCCTCCCCACTCCAGGGGAAGGATATTGCAAAATCCCCATTCCCTCCCCACTTCAGGGGAAGGAAACTGCAAAATCTCCATTCCCTCCCCACTCCAGGGGAAGGATACTGCAAAATCCCCATTCCCTCCCCACTCTGGGGCCAGCCAGACGTTCTCCAAACTACTCAAAATTTCCGCTACCGGTTCTCCAGAACCTGTCAGAACCTGCTGAATTTCACCCCTGATCCACCTGCCAATAGCTCCTTGGACCAATTGTGTCTTCTTCTTGGGGACATCTTGAGGTTGTAGACTTAGCCTGCATGATCCTGGGAAGAGGCACAAAGAGGCTCCAGGAAGGAGACAAGAGCAAAAACGTCAAAGTTGGAAGTTGACCTCAACTCAAGAGACTTGATTTGTGTGTATGCTTGTGTCATGGTTGACCTCCTAGTGACAACCTGGACACAAAGACTGTCACTAGGAGGTCAACAATGACACAAACATAGACACACAAATTAAGCCCCTTCTGAGTTGAAGTCAACTTCCAACTTTGACCTGTTAAAGATATCTGTCTTATTTTCTTGGAAGGTTATGCCACCTCTAGGATGTTTCCCAATCTACCTTGGAATCCTGGACATCTGTTGGGTCCTTGGTGCTCTCTGAGCTTGGTGGTTTTCTTGCAGATGTTTCCTTACACAACTAGTGTCACGGGTAACGAAACATCTGCAAGAAAACCACCAAGCTCAGAGAGCTTTAAGGACCCTAGTCCTCCTCCTTCTCTCCACAAGCCCTATCCTTTTCTAGCACGGATGATGTTACCTAGTTGGGTAATGAAACATCTGCAAAAAACCCACTAAGCTCAGAGAGCATCAAGGACCCCACAGTTCAACTCTGAGCTACAAATGTTCTCTTCCACTGATATCCTGGCCCTGTTCCAATCCTAATCAAGTCCATCTCACCTTAATTTTTTTTGGGAGGGGAGACCTGGCTTGTGCTGCCCCCTACTGCATTGACTAATTTAAAATAACAGAGTTGGGAGGGACCTTGGAGGTCTTCTAGTCCAACCCCCTGCCTAGGTAGGAAACCCTACACCACTCCAATCTCTTCTTAAAAACTCCCAGTGTTGGAGCATTCACAACTTCTGGTGGCAAGTCGTTCCACTGGTTAATCGTTCTAACTGTCAGGAAGTTTCTCCTTAGTTCTAAGTTGCTTCTCTCCTTGATTAGTTTCCACCCATTGCTTCTTGTCCTGCCTTCAGGTGCTTTGGAGAATAGCTTGACTCCCTTTTCTTTGGGGCAGCCCCCGAAATCTTGGAAGGCTGCTATCATGTCTCCCCTAGTCCTTCTTTTCATTAAACTAGACATACCCAATTCTTGCAACCGTTCTTTATATGTTTTAGCCTCCAGTCCCCTCATCATCGTCGTTGCTCTTCTCTGCACTCTAGCGACTCAACATCTTCTTAATTAATGAACTCAGTTTTGCCTCTTCCTGTTGCAGGACCAGAGATGGTCACGCCCAATTTTGGACAGCTCCCCAGGCTCTGTCTTCTCTGAAGCACTTATGTCGGAAAGTTCTCCGCGGCTGCTTCACTAGCTACCAAGTCCAGGCGCTCAGCATTCCCAAAAAGATGAAGGAATTCCTCACCTACAGGACTTTATGACGTTGGCCCAAAAGGAGGTGCTGCTGTGACCCGTCCATTTCTCGCCTGGCCTTGTGTTGGGCACGCAAGACAAAACTTTGGGATGTCAAGCAAGGAAGCAGCATCATTTCCTAGCTGAGAAAATGACCATGGACGCTGTTGGCAAATTCTCTTTTTTTTCCTGAACTAGAAATCTTAAGAGAGTTTTTGGCATACTAAAATTTGCCAGTTATCCTTCCAGGTTTAGAGTTACTGGAATGCGGGTTTGACACCCACAGCTGCCTCTCCGACATTTAAAAAAATATTAATAATACCACCTCAGGATACAGAAAGAATCAATGATAAAGAGTGTCATTGTTTAGTCAGCCAGAGGCAACTTTTTTGGTCCTTCTAGAGTTGCTTTTGGTTCCTTTTTTTTGTCCGTTGTCTAGGAAGGGAAAAAAGTCAGGTTTGGATCTTCTCCAGGAATGCAAACGTGGGATTTGAAATCTTTCCTCCATCAATAGGCTACTGGATGCAGCTTTAAAGCTTGTGCCGTTTACGGGGAGATGGAAATCAAAAGCTCTTGATATTTTTTTTTTTTGCTGGCTTGAACGGGGAAACACTTTGTCAATAAAATAAGCCAGAGGTACGTATCAAGATTAATGATCTCAGAACAGTTTGGGGTGTCCCGTCCCCCACCAAAGACCAGAGCGCAAAAACGGTCAAAGATGGATAAGCGACGAGAAATTTCTTGTGTTCGGAACATAACACGAAACCAAAGAGAAGTATTGGTGATATTTTGGAAGACCTAGGACAGTGATGGTTAACGTTTTTCTTGTGTGGCAAAAGTGCGCGCCAGATCCCATAAGGCAATGCGCACACCCGTGTGTGCGCGCATGACTCTCCACGCTTCCCCGCCCCACACACATGCACACTCAACCCCCCGTGCTCCCCCCGCCCGCAACTCCCCCTGCCCCCCATTTTTGGCCTAGTAGGCCTCCCTGCAGCCTCCTGGGCCCAAAAGCAGGCTGTTCGGGGGGGCCACCCTCCCTGCCCCCCATTTTTGGCCTAGCAGGTCTTCTTGCAGCCTCCTGGGCCCAAAAGCGGGCTGTTCGGGGGGGCACCCTCCCTGCCCCCCATTTTTGGCCTAGCAGGTCTCCTTGTAGCCTCTGGGCCCAAAAGCAGGCTGTTCGGGGGGGGGAACACTGCACACCCCCCTGCGCATTTCCTCCTGATCATGCACATGCATCTCCTGCATGCGCCCCGCCCCCAACGCATCCTGAAAATCAGCCGGCCGGCAGGAGGTGCGTGCGCGCATGCGTGGTGGAGCTGAGCTGGGCGATGGCTCGCGTGCCCACAGAAAAGTATAGTTTCGCCATCAGGGACCTAGGAATTCCCCCGATGTGGGGAACGTGCAAATTTTTGCACCATGAAAGAGTTTAATAAGTGGCCTGGCTTGTTAAATTGGGAGACCGGATGTGAAGAATTTTAGGGTGGGTGGAAATCGAAGAGAGTTTGTTCTCTGCCCAGCTGGTGTAAATTATTCTGGATGGGAGATCTGAATCTATCGGACGGTTAGTCCGAGATGATGGTTAGTATAAGGAAATTCTTCAATCTAAATCTAAATTTAGGCATTTCCTTATAGTAAGAGCTGTCAGCCAGTGGAATAGCCTGTGGAACGGTAGTGGGGAACAGTTGTTCCTAGTTACTTGATGTCTTTAAACAGAATTCAGCTGCAATTAGACTAAACAACCTCTGAAACTTTCTTCCAACTACACTGTTGTATGATCCTTTCATATAAATGAATTTATTTTAAACAAGATTGGTAGATGGGGTGGGGAATCAGGGTGCAGCTTAATGAGGTGGCTAATGTGAATGTATTTTGAGACATTTTGAACCCAATTATACAATTCCGGAGACGTAATAAAAAAGAACCATCGTTCTGAAGCATCTTGAAGGCCGTTTCTTGTCCAGGTAGACGGGCAATGATTCTCGTCCAGATTGGTGAAAGAGGACTACGTTCTTCTGTTAAGATCCTAAGAAGCGCCGAGAATGATCAGGTGGTGTAGGAGACATCCAGAACCCACCAGGTTTTGATGAGAACGGTTCAGATGAGTTCTAAGGACAACCCTTAGGTACCCGGGTGGTAGATCAGGCAGTAGGGGAGCAGCTTGGTCCATCAAGCCTCGGCTGCAATCAGATCTCTCGTGACCTGGAAGGCAGCTACAAGAGACCCTAGTTGGATCTTCTCATTTGTTCCAGCGGCCAGGCGGTGTCTGAAAGACAACGGAACAAGAGATGACCGATCTTACGCAGGATGTTTTCTAAAGAAACCTAAAGAGCCGAGGTGGCGCAGTAGTTAGAGTGCAGTACTGCAGCTACTTCAGCTGACTACTAGTTCAGCAGATCAGCGGATCAAATCTCACCGGCTCAAGGTTGACTCAGCCTTCCATCCTTCCGAGGTGGGTAAAATGAGGACCCAGATTGTTGGGGGGCAATATGCTATTTAGTATACTGTCGATTGTTGTAAGCCGCCCAGAGTCCTCGGAGAGTGGGTGGCATAGAAATATGAATAATAAAATAAAATAAAAATAAACCTATATAGCAGTGATGGAGAACCTTTTTGGCTCCGGGTGCCGAAAAGGGAGTGCATGCGCACAGCACCAAGTGCCGAAAAGGAAGCACTTTGCGCGCTCGTCAGGGCTGAGACCAAGAAGAGGATCTACCCAGGGGGCATGCGCGCGCCGGATAAGATACTTTCGGTTTCAGCAAGTCTTCCGGTTACTGGCAGCAAATCTTCCGATTATTGCCGCGCCTGCCCGCACCGATCAGCCAGCCGGCATCCATGCTCACACCAGAAAATGGAAGACCAGCTCTTCCGGTTTACGGCGCTGCCACACGTACAAAGGCCAGCTGATCGTCACGTGCGTATGCGCACCAGAAACCCGGAAGAGGAACGGGCTACGTCGCGAATGCCAGGCGACATGGCCTCCGCGTGCCACTTTGGGCCCGCGTGCCACAGGTTCGCCATCACGGCTCTCTAGCCTGTAAAGAACATCTTACGATGTGAAAGAATCTTCAAGTTGGCGTGCAATGTGTTAAAAAGGCGAATTACACAGCAAGCTTTGAGCCTGTACAATTGTGCGATGTTGGTGTACTCTGCGCTTCCTGGATAAATGAAAATTCAGCTTTGTATAGGGAAGCGAGCTTCTAGTTCTCAACAAGTTGCAGGCTGAACGAACCTTGGCAACCGGAAGGCTCGTGGACTTCAACTCCCAGAATCCCCCAGCCGCAATCATAGGGTCGTAGTGCACAGAGAAACTATACACAAAATCAGGGCTTCCCCAGTTCTCTCCTTCATATTCTCAACACTCCATGGGTGGTTATTATTATTATTATTATTATTATTATTATTATTATTATTAATTCAATTTGTATGCCGCCCCTCTCCGAAGACTCAGGGCGGCTCACAATGCATAAAATTACATGTTGTATTTTATTATTTTTTTACTAGAGGTTGGAAATCAATGCACCAATAAAATCTTAAGCCTGTGTCTACATTATCCTAAATAATGTGAAAAACAAGGCGCACTGAAGAATACTCACTCCACATCTGCCATCTTGATCAGCAGCTGGATCCGGACAGATGTTGGGAAATCAACTGTAGGATAATGAGAGAGCACAGGCAGCATTTTACAAAAATGATTCTCCTTCATTGTACCTTAAATAGCCAAATCAATAGCACTTAAACCTTATATATCGTCTCTGGGCAGTTTACAGAGTCAGCATCTTGTCCCCAACAATCTTATATACCACTGTGAAGCGGTATATAAGTCTAAGTGCTATTTCTATTTCTATTTCTATTATTTCTATTTCTATTTCTATTTCTACTCCTACTCTATTCTACTCTACTCTACTCTATCCCTATCATCCCCATTCTATTCTATAGCTGTGATGGCGCAGTGGTTAGAATGCAGCATTGCAGGCTGACTCTGCCCACTGTCAGCAGTTCGATCCCCACTGGCTCAAAGTTGGTTCAGCCTTCCATCCTTCCGAGGTCAGTAAAATGAGGACCCAGATTATTTGGGGCAATAATCTGGGCGACACTGACACTGTAAACCGCTTAAGAGAGTGCTGTAAAGCGGTATATACGTCTAGGCACTCTTGCTATATGCACCTGCACCAGAAGCAATTAGCAAAAACGGCTCAATAACATTTCTGTGTCATCCAGCCTTCCTGGAGTAAATTTTGTCAGATTATTCATGAACTGGCAGAGATATGGTAAGGTCAGCCAATAAATAGGCATAGCAACCAAGTCAGCCAATTGGGAGCTGAGACAGACTGGAGCCAGGACGTGTTTTAGTCTGCAGCTTCTGAGTCTGTGCGGAGAAACTGAAACCAGAGTGTGTGCCGTCTGCTCTGCTGAAATGAAACTAACTGTTCTCTCCTGCCTTGTGCTCTGCCTGTAACTTCTACCACGTTGGAAGAATCAACTATTGGTATTGTAAATACTTCATCTGTTATTATGTATATAAAGAAGTTAATGAATCCAGCGGAATCAGTTATCTGTGCGTGCTTCTGGATTTGATTTTTGCAAGAAACTCTTGACAGGTTATGGGCCCAGAGCGCACAGACGACCGAATTGTAATTAAGCTGAAAGACTGCCTGTGTGAGAAACCAGACAGAGGAGGTTTTTGCAAGATGGCTGCTGTTGAAGTTAAGGAGAGCTCTCTGTGACACACCAGCACCCCAAAGTCCTTTTACCTCGATGAACAAACAAATGAATTTCGGTTAGAATGTCTTGTAAAGCCAGGCCCTTCAAGGTTTTCAGTTCCAGGATGTCTGAGCAAAATGTCAAGGAGAGCCAGATTCCATGATGTTGGCGGCAGCCCAAATCTCTTTCATTTCAACTATAATTTTTTAATTGAAAGCTCTGACAGCAGTAAAGAACCCACAGAAGCTAAAACAGAACAGAGGGAAAAGAGAGAAAGCTAAAAGTGCAATAAGAAAAAAGGAAAGTAGAATAAAAAGGGAAAAAAAGATCTCAAGAAAAATATTAAGCGGCTTCCGATGTTCTTCCCAGCAGTTAATAGAACAATGATAAGGCAATGAAGGGACCTCAGAGGTTTTTGACAAGCAAAATCAATGGGGAAGCCCGAGTCACTCAACAACCGTGGGACTAAGTTAACAACTGCGATAATTCACTTCACAAGGGTGGCAAGGAAGTTAATAAAATGGGGCAAAATTCACTTAACAAATGTTTCACTCGGCAACAGAAAATTTGGGCTCCAATGTGGTCGTAGGTCGAGGATTACCTGTATGTTTGACCTCTTTTTCTAAAGTTATATCTTCTCGCTTTTCTTTCTAAAATCTTGCTCTGTCCTATCCCATCCCATCCCATCTTTTCTATTCTATTCCATCCCACCCGATTCTATCTTTTCTATTCTATTCCATCCCACCCCATTCTAATATTTTCTATTCTATTCTATTCCATCTCATCTCATCTTTTCTATTCTATTCCATCCCACCCGATTCTAATCTTTTCTATTCTATTCCATCCCACCCCATTCTAATATTTTCTATTCTATTCTATTCCATCTCATCTCATCTTTTCTATTCTATTCCATCCCATCCCATACTTTTTATTCCATCCCATCCCATCTTTTCTATTCTATTCTATTCTATCCCATAGTTTCTATTCCACCCCATCCCATATTTTCTATTCTATTCCATTCCATCTCATATTTTCTATTCCATCCCATACTTTTTATTCCATCCCATCCCATATTTTCCATTCCATCCCATACTTTATTCCATCCCATCCCATATTTTCTATTCTATTCCATCCCATATTTTCTATTCTATTCTACTCCATCCCATATTTTCTATTTCACCCATCCCATATTTTTATTCCATCCCATACTTTTTATTCCATCCCATCCCATATTTTGTATTCCATTCCATACTTTTTATTCCACCCCATCCCATATTTTTTATTCCACCCCATCCCATATTTTCTATTCCTATTCCTATTCATTCCATTCCATTCTATCCCATCCCATATTTTCTACTCCATCCCATATTTTGCATTCAACCCACTCAATATTTTCTATTCCATCCTATCCCATATTTTCTATTCTATTCCCATTTCATCCCAGTAAGCCACTTGTACACTGATTCCCATTTGAAGGATACTGCGGTAGGCGGAAGTGAAGTCCAGATTCAGCATCCAGTCCAGGATGTTGGCAATATCAGACTTGAGCGGCTGCCCAGTACAAGTGTAGACGGTCTCTTCGGTCACTTTTCCAAAAGCCATGTACGTGCTCTGCAAGACGGAAGAGGGAAATGAGGAATCACTGCTTTGTTTGCTTAAGGAGGGCCATTTCTCCAGAGAAGACCGGTTGCTGGCTTAAGAAGACCAGGAGAACCGGACTAAACCACTATCAGAGTTTCTTGCAAAAACCAAATCCAGAAGCACACACAGATAGCTGATTCCTCTGGATTCATTAACTTCTTTATATACATAATAACAGATGAAGTATTTACAATAGCAATAGCTGATTCTTCCAACGTGGTAGAAGTTACAGCACAAGGCAGGAGAGAACAGTTCATTTCATTTCAGCAGAGTAGACAAGCACACACTGTCAACTTGCAAAGCTTTCAAGTTGCCATGAGCAGGAGGGAGGGAGAACTGAAGTGAATTCCATACATTATTTCTGACCGCAATCAGAAGGAGGGTGTTAGGTTTCACAGCCAGCCAAAGTGGTTAATTGGAGAATGTGATTTATGACATGGCCAGAGAGGAGGGAGAGAGAGACAGGCTCATAGGGGAACGTAAATCTACGTGGGGTCAGTCCTGACTGCATCCCAGTATTGCCGGAATGGTGCTCCTAATAAATGACTATATTTCCTTTGAAGTTTGGATCATGGCTCATGAATTAATTAGGGCATCTTTCGGAAACTTGATACACACATACAAACACACTGGTTTCAGTTTCAATTCTCAGCACAGACTCAGAAGCTGCAGACTAAGACACGCCCTGGCTTCAGTCTGTCTCACCTCCCAATTGGCTGACTTAGTTGCTATGCCTATTCATTGGCTGACCTTGTTACCATGTCTCTGCCAGTTCATGAATAATCTGACAACCACTGGCCGTTGAATCAATTTACGACTTACGACCACAATTGAGCCCAAAATTTTATGTTGCTAGCCGAGAAATTTGCTAAGCATGCCTTGCCCCCCATTTTACGACTTTTCTGGCCACCTTTGTTAGGCGAATCACTGAGCTTGTCGATCAGAAAGGTCGGCAGTTCGGCGGTTCGAATCCCTAGTACAGGTCTTCTGCGTGAGCAGGGGGTTGGACTAGATGACCTCCAAGGTCCCTTCCAATTCTGTAAATGTTACAAGCAGTCTCGGGTTAGAAAAAGGAAGCCACACCTGTATGGGGGCCTTACCTGCAAGATGTTCAGAGATCTGCGCATATCACCGTTGGACAGCGTCACCGAAGGCTTTCATTCCGTCATCGCTGACATCAACGCTGAAAGAGCAACGAGGAATTTCAATAGGCCGCCAAGAATCCTGCTGTTTCCTGCACACCCACCCCTCCCAGCGATCCTACACAATAGGTCACACACCCGTGAAAAGTTCACTCTTTCCATCCGGCACACTTCCCTAGAATTCTGGCAATTTTAAACTTTAATCAACATCATGCTCATCTGCTACCTTTGGGTTGGGGGATTGGGTTTTTCTGGCTTTATGATTCCACAGAACTAGAATTGGCAACTCCAAATTTCTACTTCTAAATGTTCTCGACAAACGCCCCTCTGAACTGCCTCTCCTTTAAACTCCATCCTCAGGTGTGCCTTGTGAAGGGAATCGGGGCTCTCTTCTGCGTTCTTCCCTGCGCGCCCTAGGATGAGGAGTTGGTGGGCCTTGGTCTTCATCTGAACCCCCTCTCCCTTGTTCTACTTCTCCCCTGCTCTGCCCAGCCTGACTTTGCCCTTCCCCAGTTTCCTCCACAGCCAACGGAGCCACTCTCTTGCTCTCTGTCAGCTGTTCGTCTTCCGTCTCAGATTCAGACTCTGACGGAGGAATGACAGGCGCTTTGGAGAAGAGGTTGGCATCCCCTCAAATATTGGAAGACTGTTATCCTTCTCTTCATTGCAGGCTAATTGATGAGTTGATGGGGCAGACGTAACACTTTGCAGAGAAAGCCAGAAAATTGGGAGCAGCCAGATCTCTGACTCTCTTCTGTCATTCCCTGAGGCTTTTTACTCACTTCTCCTTCTCGGTAACATGCTTCAACCGAGGAACCATGAGTTCTGGCGTCAACGGGCCAAACCGGAACCTGGTGCATCTGGATTGTAGAGCTGGAATTATTTTGGAGAGGTAGTTGCAGATCAGGCAAAACCGGGTATTCTCGGTGAATTTCTCAATCACTGGAAAAGACATATAAAGTCAAACCTTTAGGTTAGCACTGTCAGATTCACGGCAACCTTAAAACAAGCTATCAGCCATCCTGTTGGGACGGCAGATCAAAATGGCTGCCATCAAAAAGTTAACGGCAATCGTGTCTAGGGCTGTTGATCTTTGTAGCATCCCTTTCTTGATGGGATAGGGCATCAACTCACCACGCCTGAGAGCATTTTGTGCATCCTGGGTCATGGCATCAGCTTCATCCAGAATCACCAGCTTAAAACCTCTCCTAATAGGAGAGAGAAAAACAAAACAAAACTGGGAACTCTAAAAAATTCAATGGACTTCATTGTAGAGTCCTTCCTTCCTTCCTTCCTTCCTTCCTTCCTTCCTTCCTTCCTTCCATGGTGCACAGTAGTTAGAAAGCAATATTGCAGGCTAACTCTGCCATCTGCCAGCAGTTCAATTC
This sequence comes from Pantherophis guttatus, assembly GCF_029531705.1. The sequence continues at coordinate 5,223,335 of NW_026844101.1, forward strand.
TGACTGGCTCAAGGTTGACTCAGCCTTCCATCCTTCCACGGTGGGTAAAATGAGGAGCCAGATTGTTGGGATGCAAGAGGCTGACTCTGTACACTGCTTAGAGAGGGCTGTAAAGCACTGTGAAGCGGTATATAAGTCTAAATGCTATTGTTCGTTCTTCCTTCATCCATCCATCCTTCCTTCCTTCCTTCCTTCCTTCCTTCCTTCCTTCCTTCCATCCATCCATCCATTCATTCATTCATCCATCCATCCATCCATCATACACAGTGGTTAAAATGTAGCATTGCAGGCTAACTCTGCTGATTGCCAGCAGTTCGATCATGACCGGCTCAAGGTTGACTCAGCCTTCCGTCCTTCCGAGGTGGGTAAAATGAGGACCCAGATTGTTGGGGGCAAGAGGCTGACTCTGTAAACCGCTTAGAGAGGGCTGTAAATCACTGTGAAGCGGTATCTAAGTGTTATTGTTATTGTACCGACCCATTGATCACTGATTAAACCCATCTAGTTGTAGGAGACGACCGATAGATACAGACAGACAGACACATACATACATATCTGGCCAGAACATTGTCTTTTGCCAAGGAATTCAATAGGCAGAGGAAAGAAGTCTCAAAGGTGCTTACTTGAAGATGGTTCTGGTGCTGGCAAAGTTCATGATAGGCCCTCTGACGATATCAATGCCTCGGTCGTCAGAAGCATTCAGCTAAACGAAGAAGGAACGTACATTAAGAGCTGTGGTGGCGCACAGTGGTTAGAATGCAGCGTTGCAGGCCAATTCTGCCGACTGCCAGCAGTTTGATTCTGAATGGCTCAAGGTTGACTCAAGCCTTCCATCCTTCCGAGGTCGGTAAAATGAGGGCCCAGATTGTTGGGTGCAAGAGGTTGTAAACCGCTTAGAGAGGGCTGGAAAGTACTGTGAAGCGGCATATAAGTCTAAGTGCTATTGCTATCTATTTCTATGTCTGTCTGTCTGTCTATCATCCATCCATCCAACATCTCTATATCTATCTTCCTATCTATCTATCTATCTATCTATCTATCTATCTATCTATCTATCTATCTTCCTATCTATCTATCTATCTTCCTATCTATCTATCTATCTATCTATCTATCTATCTATCTATCTATCTATCTAAAGTTGTGCTCATAAGTTTACATACCCTGGCAGAATTTATGATTTCCTGGTCATTTTTCAGAGAATATGAATGATAACACGAAAACCTTTCTTTCACTCATGGTTAGTGTTTGGCTGAAGATTATTATTATTATTATTATTATTATTATTATTATTATTATTATTATTATTATTTATCTTTCTATCTATCTATCGTCTATCTATCTATCTATCTATCTATCATCTATCTATCTATCTATCTATCTATCTATCTACAGTTATTCTTTCTATCTATCTATCTATCTATCTATCTATCTATCTATCTATGGTATTTATCTCTATATCTATCTAAAAGCTATGATGGCAGGCCGGTTAGAATGCAGAATTGCAGGCTACTTCTGCCAATGAGTTTTCCAAGTCTTTTTCCTAGAGCTTTTTAACCTCCATCTTTTACCAAAATTGAAATGGGACCCAGGGAGCCCCAAATATAAACAGATAGATCAGAACCTTGCAAACAGAATGCTGCAACATACACAAACAACGTGTTTGCAGGAATTTCCCCCCAAAAGCGACCCCCAAGTGTAGTTAAGACCACAGGAGTGGTTACCTCTAAAACCATTGAGCCAAATTCTCTCTCTTTGTAAAGCTGTTTAGCACAGGCGAGAATCGTAGACGTCTTGCCGGTCCCCGGAGGTCCATAGAGCAGGAGGTGAGGCAAACGGTCCTCGCTGATAAATTTCTGTACTGGTTGAGAGAGAGAGAGAGAGCAGAGAGGGCATCGTATGGCTGCCCCAGCGACAAGCAATAAACCTTTCGCTGGGCTGACAAATTACTTCTGCTTTACCTGCAAGCTTATCTATTTCTACTTCTCCAATTCTAGGGTGCCTATATATATATATATATATATATATATATATATATATATATATGTATGTATGTATGTATGTATGTATGTATGTATGTATGATGTATGTATGTATGTATATGTATATGTATATGTATATGTATATGTATATGTATATATGTATATATATATATATATATATATATGGCCATTTAACAACTTGATCTACATAGGAGAAAACCCTGACTACAAAAATATCATACATTTGAACCTATGAATTAAAAAGAATATATATATATATATATATATATATATATATATAGCTGATAAAGACATAAAGGGAGACTAGTATAGATCTATTTCAAGCTATTTAGCTCTCATCAGCTAACCATATCCTTACTCGGATTTGAACTTGGGCTATATATATGTGTATAAATGTCATTAGGTAGCAGTAATCAAGCAGCATATAAATCTAATAAATAATGATAAGATGAAGGAGGGGAGGAGGAGGAGGAGGAGAAGAAGAAGGAGGAGGAGGAGGAGGAGGAGGAGGAGGAGAGGAAGAAGAAGGAGGAGAAGGAGAAGAAGGGGAAGAAGCAGAAAAAGAGGAAGAAGGAGAAAAGGAGAAGAAGGAGAAGAAGAAGAAGAAGCAGCAGCAGAAGAAGAGGAAGAGGAAGAGGAAGATCATATAACATCTAGCTATTCTGGGTTCTTGGGAAGGATCTGATAGGTGGACAACAATGCCAAATCCAGTTTAAACATTTGGCGGACTGTCCGGCGATCCATAATAATAATAATATTGATATCGTGTTTCCCCCTATGCATATAACAGCTTCCTGCTCTAGGATGGGGGTTATTTTTAAAGCTGGGCTTATCTCTTTGATCTCTCTCTCTCTTTTCCACCATGCCACTCAACTACCGGTATCTATACGGAATTTCTTGCCTTCAACCAATTTGCGGGAGAATTTTCCCAGAGGTACATTTGAACCAGAGATCAGGATGTAATTACATCGCAATACGAGTTGAATTATCGATTGGCGGGGAAGCAGACGGGCTCAAAGGGGGGGGGGGGCAGAAAGAGTTATAGTCTGCCTTGATAGATTTATGCAAATTAGGGTCCACATGCAATTGCATAGAGCAGGAGGATTTGATCGAATAGAGGAGATGATTTAATCTGGTGAGGTCTGTAAAAGAATTAGGAAATAAATATATATATATATATATATTAATAAGAGGTTATGTGGCAGGACTGGAAAAACATGGAAAAAACCCATGTTTTGAAAGAACAAAGAGACCTACCTATTCTGTAAACGTAGATGTCAGGTTTCGAGGTCGTCTCAAATAAATTGCATTTCAAACAAAGTCTTTGATGAAAAACTCCCATTTATTAACAGGACATTCTAACTCTGACTCCATCGTAGCCAACACTGACTTCCTGACCCAAAACCCTCCCTTTCCTTTCCCCACTCCTCTGCACTCATTGGCCATCTTCCAAGTCACTCTACCCCTAATCTACTGCTCCAGCTCAAAGGAATTTCCCCCCTCCCATTCCATCTCCTAGGGGATATTATCTCCAGAGAAAATAAGTAGGTGAAAAGTCAAACGTCCCTTTCCAGACGCCTCCGCTTCTCCTTCTTATGTCAGCACTAGAGTAAATGCAGCTTGAAGTGCTGACATCAGTTTCTTTTTAGGGAGTTAATTTTCAGAATTGGGGCAATAACAATAACAAATACCGTGTTTCCCCGAAAATAAGACTGGGTCTTATATTACTGTATTTTTCAGAGTATAAAACACACCTTTCCCCCCCCCCAAAGGGGGTGAACATTTAGGTGCGTCTTATACACCGAATGTAGCCCCGCCCACTCACTGGCCCTCACCCTCTGGCCTCTGCCTCCCAGCAGTTTACCTCCTTGCAAGCAAACAGCAAGAAGAAACAGCTCCTTTCAGCTTCAGCACAGCCTAATTAGCACAAGTTGATTGGATCGGCCTCCCGACTCTCAGCTGATTTGCTCTCAGCTAGGGCTCTGCTGCTTGCTGCAAAGAGGTAAATTGCTGGAGCAGATTTTTTTTCCCCTTGTGCTAATCAAGCTATGCTGAAAACGAAAATGAAAGTAAAGCAGGCTGTTTGCTGCAAGGAGGCAAAATTGCGGAGAGGCAGAGGGGAGAGTTCTTTTTCTTCTTTTCCCCACCAAAAAAGGTAGGTGCATCTTATACGCCGAAAAATATGGTAATTTTTGCTCCAGAAGACACATTAGGGCTTATTTTCTGGTTAGGTCTTATTTTGGGGAAAACAAGGTACTAAATGCACCCATCTGGCTGACAATCTTAACTGGGGTTTATTTTGGGGGGTAGGGCTTATATTACGAGCATCCTGAAAAATCATGCTATGGCTTATTTTCCGGTTGGGTCTTATTTTTGGGGAAACAGGGTAGAATTAGAATTAGATGTGATTGGACACACAAGGAATTTGTCTCCAGTGCATAAGCTCTCAGTGTACATACAAGCAACCAAGTGATAAATCACCATCATAGTCATGGTAAAAATACATTCATCATCAATTATAAGATTACATCACTTAATGATAGTATCAACACTAAGCAATCAACATAAATCATACGAGGATACTAAATAAAACAATATAAATCGTAAGATACAAGCAGCAAAGTTATAGTCATAAGAAGATAAGGAGATAGGTAATAGGAAAAATGAGAATATTAATACAGCCTTACTAGATACGTAGTTTGATGGTGTTGTGGGAATTAGTTGTTTAGCAGAGTAATGACATGCAGGGGGGACTGTCCTTGTGTCTAGTTGTTCTGGTGTGCAATGCAAACGGTATTATAAAAGCAATTCAGTGCTAATTGAATTATAATAATTAACAATCCCTCACCATAGTCCATACAGGTTTGGGGAATGATGGCAGCCGAAGCCTCCTTTACTGGGCACTCCAAACCAAGAGGCAGCTGCGTGTTGCTAAAGATCAGTTAAAATATTCACACAGCTATTGAATACTTACTGGTATTCAGAATGTCTTCGTGAGAAATTAGATCCCCGAGGGTCTGAGGCCGGTACTTCTCTACCCTGCCAATAAAAACAAAATGCAGATTTTCACAACGAGAGAATCCGTATTTCCCAACCACTGGGAATTATTTTTTATTTCTGTTTGGAAGATCTGAGCTAAGGAAAGAGGAAGGAGTCAGCGAAAAGGCTCCAGAGATGATGTTGGGGCTACAACTAGGAGAGCAAGAAAATGCAGAGTTCTGCTTCACCCTGATGGGTCTACTACTATAGATAGTCCTCGACTTACGACTACCAAATGTCTATTGCCATGCAAGACAGTTGTTAAGTGAATTTTAGCCCATTTTGCGACCTGTCTGTCATCTGCACTTCTATAACTGTCTGATTTGGTCCTGCAACCAAGACAAGTAGGAGTTGAAACAGTTGATGTCCAGGATGCGAGGGGTCTGTAAATATTTTCACAGCCCTTTTTTTGACTCGTGCAGTACACAGGTCCTCAATGGAAGGCAGGTTGGTAGTCATTGTTTTTTTCTGCAGTTCTAATGATCCTCTGAAGTCTGTGTCTGTCTTGTTGGGTTGCAGAGCCAAACCAGTTATAGAGATGCAGATGACAGACTCAATAATTCCTCTGTAGAACTGAACCAGCAGCTCTTTGGGCTTTCTGAATTTGCGCAGACAGAACATTCTTCGTTGAGCTTTTTTGATGATGTTTTTGATGTTTATTTTTTTAAAAAAATATTATATTTATTTGTCGAGAACATATTAGGTAACGTATGTAAGTATAAGCATGAATTGAATACATAAAATAGATACAAATAGAGGAAACATTAGGACAAGGACTGGTGCTCTTATGCACGCCCCTTATTAAATGTTAGGTGTCCATTTTACATCTTGAGGTATGAAGATTCACTTAACAACTGTGTTACTAACTTTTCTGCAGTTCTAATGATCCTCTGAAGTCTGTGTCTCTCTTGTTGGGTTGCGGAACCAAACCAGACAGTTAATAGAGATGCAGATGACAGACTCAATAATTCCTCTGTAGAACTGGATCAGCAACTCTTTGGGCAGTTTGAGCTTCCTGAGTTGGCGCATTCTTCGTTGAGCTTTTTTGATGATGTGTTTGATGTTTATTTTTTTATTTTATTTGTCAAGAACATATTAGGTAATATATATAAGTATAAGCATGAATTGAATACATAAAATAGATACAAATAGAGGAAACATTAGGACAGGGACGGTAGGCACGCTGGCGTTCTTATGCACGCCCCTTATTAAATGTTAGGTGTCCATTTTAAGTCTTGAGGTATGAAGATTCACTTAACAGCTGTGTTACTAGCTTTTCTGCAGTTCTAATGATCCTCTGAAGTCTGTGTCTGTCTTGTTTATTATTTATTTATTTATTTATTTATTCAATTTCTATACCGCCCTTCTCCCGAAGGACTCAGGGCGGTGAACAGTTAAAATAACATACATATAAAATGTGAATATAAGATGATTAAGCCAATTGTTGGGTTGCAGAACCAAACCAGACGGTTAACAGAGGTGCAGATGACAGGCTCATTCCTCTGTGCAAAATGCCCCTTTACGGGATGGAGGTAAGGATGATACAGATAGATACAGAATAACAAAGAGTTTATTTATTTTTATTTATTTATTTGTTCAACTTGTATGCCGCCTTTCTCCAAAGACTCAAAGCGGACCTTGAGTTGGAAGGGACCTTGTAGGTCATCTAGTCCAACCCCCCCGCCCAAGCAGGAGACCCTACCTACACCATTTCTGACAGATGCATGATGCACCCCTTATGGGCTCCTTTGCACCCCAATCAGCCCTCCTATTGCAAGAGCCCCTTGGCTGCTTTTGCAAGACCCCCCCGCCCCCCCAGCATTAAAAACAAAAAACAAAAAATCCAAGCCACAGTCAGGAAGGTAAAGCAGCGCTCTGCACATGCTCAGGAGCATGTCCTTTGCAGAATGCATGCCTCTGCGCCCTCTAAAAGGGACCCCCCCACCTCCATCCTTCCCAAAGGAGGAGCAGCGGTCCCTATGCAGAAGCCTAGAGAGAGGAACCCAACCCGTCTCCTAGCAACGGAGCATCCTCTCCTCCGCCCGTTGTTTTCATTCCTCCCCCGCCCCCACCTTACCAAGGTAAGTTCGCGCTCCTCCCGGCCACCGTCGTCGCCGCTGCCTCCGCCGAACGTTCCATTCTATCTCTCTCTCTCTTTCTTTTTTTCTTCCCGGAAACTCCGCGCAGCCGCAATTTCGCGCTTGGCGCCCTGGATGGCCTTGTTGTCGCGAGAGGAGGGGCGAGACTTCCGCGCAGGAGCTCCGCCCCCCCCCGCGTTGCTAAGGCCTCTTCGGATGGTCGCTAAGGGGCGCGGCCTGCACTGTAAAGTGACGGCCGGGAAAGGCCGAGGCCTACCGGCTGGTTTATAAACAGCACCGCCCTCGCTTTCCATTCGCCCGGGGGTGGGTTGTAGTGATACACACGCCCGACTTTTAAGGCTCTGACGCCTTGGCAACCGCCTCCTGGGAGCCCTGCTGTGCAGCATTGGCTCTTGTTTGGGCTTGGAGTCTGAGCCGAGGGATGGGAGACCACAAGGAGATCCCAGAACTGCCTTCTAAAATGGGAGAGTTCATTTTTTTTTTAAAAAAAGTTGAAGGCCAGGGCAATAAAAAACAAAAACAATGTGAAGCACCTACATACCGTTATTGGGAAAACCTGGCCTTGAAGTGAGGAGCCAGTGGCGTGTTTTTTTTTCCTTCTTCTTATCCTCAATTTTTATAATTTTAATAATAAGATTTTAATAATAACAAAATGGGAAGAGAAGAAGGTGAAGCCGATGTGGAAGAAAAAAAAGGAAAACAGAAATGAGCCAGCAAAATAATAAGGCCGTGCGCTATGAAACTGAAAACTCTTGTTCTTAACAACACAGAATGAATATTGAATCCATGGAGAAATATTAATTGGGATTTCCATTACGTGGACAGAATTAAGCCGGTTTGCGTATGAGCTGACCCAGGTTTTCCATTGGGGATTTTAAATAAGATGAAACAAGAGTTTTTTTTCCCCCTATTGGAAGAAGACATGCTTTTGAGTTTGCAGAATAAGCCCAGACTTCTTGGTGGAATCCACATTTTCAGGGTGCAATTTAACTCCACCTTCACAAGCTGAAATCGGACCTCGTATCCTAACATGGATTAACAAAATAGGGCCCAAAACTCTGTGTCAGTCAGTACCTCCACCTAAATATTGCATTTCCAACTTTTAACTAATTTCAACCCAACCCTTAATTGGAAAAGGTGATTTAAGCACACTCGACTACGCCGACTTCCGTCTGACCTAAATATAGTACACAAAATTATCTGCCACAATGTGCTACCTGTCAATCACTACTTCAGCTTCAACTACAACAATACATGAGCAAATAATAGATACAAACTCAAGGTAAACCGCTCCAAACTCGATTGCAGAAAATATGACTTCAGTAACAGAGTTGTTAATGCCTGGAATGCACTACCCGACTCTCTGGTTTCTTCCCCAAACCCCCAAAACTTTAACCTTAAACTGTCTACTGTTGACCTCACCCCATTCCTAAGAGGTCTTGTAAGGGGCGTGCATAAGAGCACCAGCCTGCCTACTGTCCCTGTCTGAATATTCCTTTTTACTCTTATTCTTTTCACGTATTCAAATTATGTTTATACTTTTACCTGGTATATATGGTTGACAAATAAATAAATAAAAATAAAATAAAAATAAAATGGCATGTTACAGGTTAATAAAATCAATGATTCCAGCTACTTATTCCCATCCCACGATGGACTGCATAAAGATCTATCACTTTCTTCCAGTTGCCAGCCTCTCTTGAACTTGCCACACGGCGGAGAAACAGAAGGGGAAAATTGACTGAGTGAATGAAAGTGATGAAGAAATCACCGGTAAAAACCCAGACAGCATTTTTTCCCCTACAGATACGGTAAGAAAAATACATGTAGAATGAAAGCATATATTACTAAGAACTTGCTCTGGCACAAGCTTTGTGGTCTGAATTTATGTCACATTTGAATATGAATCATTTGAGGCAAGACACACACACACACAAACACTAGAAGTATTGTTATGGATAATTGTTGCAATACATATTAAAAAGTCCAGGTGCTTTGTTCTTTGGGTTACAGATAAAAGGTCAGACTTGCAACAGAATTGCAAATTTCTATTGCTAAGTGAGATAGTTATTAAGTTAGTTTTGCCCCATTTGATAGCCTTTCTTGCTAGAGTTGTTAAGGGAATCACTGCAGTTGTTAAGCTAGTAACACAGTTGTTAAGTGAATTTCCATACCTCAAGACTTAAAATGGACACCTAACATTTAATAAGGGGCGTGCATAAGAGTATGCACGCCCCTTATTAAGATAGTATTTGTATCTGTTTTATGTATTCAATTCATGCTTATACTTATATATATTACTTAATACATTCTTGACAAATAAATAAAATAAAAAAAAATAAACATCAAACACATCATCAAAAAAGCTCAACAAAGAATGTTCTTTCTGCGCCAACTCAGAAAGCTCAAACTACCCAAAGAGCTGCTGGTTCAGTTCTACAGAGGAATTATTGAGTCTGTCATCTGCACCTCCATAACTGTCTGGTTTGGCTCTGCAACCCAACAAGACAGACACAGACTTCAGAGGATCATTAGAACTGCAGAAAAAACCATGGCTACCAACCTGCCTTCCATTGAGGACCTGTATACTGCACGAGTCTAAAAGAGGGCTGTGAAAATATCTACAGACCCCTCGCATCCTGGACATAAGCTGTTTCAACTCCTACCCTCAAAACGAGGCTATAGAGCACTGCACACCAGAACAACTAGACACAAGGACAGTTTTTCCCCGAGTGCTATCACTCTGCTTAACAACTAATTCCCTCAACACTGTCAAATAATATAATAAGACCGTATTACTATTATTCTTCTCTTCCTTATTAGAATCTATCTCTTCCCACTTATTACTATAATCATGTTGCTTATATCTTTCAATTATATTGTTTTTATTTGTTTTCTAGTACGATTTGATAGCTTATTCGTAACCTTGACAATCACCAAGTGTTGTATCTTTTTATTCTTGATGAATGTATTTTATTCTCCTTATGTACACTGAGAGCATATGCACCAAAGACAAATTCCTTGTATGTCCAATCACACTTGGCCAATAAAGAATTCTATTCCTATTCTATTCCTTCCCCATTGACTTTGCTTGCCAGAAGGTTGCAAAAGGTAATCACACATATCCCCAGGACACTACAACTGTCATAAATATGAGTCAGTTGCCAAGTATCTGAATTTTGATCACGTGATTACGGGGATGTTTCAATGGTCATTAAGTGTGAAAATCAATCCTAAAACACTTTTTTTTCCAACTTTGAACAGTCACTAAACAAATGGTTGTAAGTCAAGGACAACCTGCAGTCATGACCCCAGGCTGACAGAGAAGTTTATCTACTTCCTAAATCCATATTCAGCCTTTTCATTTGAAGAAAGATGCTGTAATACTTTGACAATTTTCATCGTCCTGCTTTGCATAATCTCTCCCAAAGTTTTTCCCCTCCCCTTTTTAATCCCATCAACAGGTTGAACAGATTACCATATTTGGCAAGGCACTGCTTATATTGTGTGATCTCTACTCAGTATTAACCACAAACGTTTTTTTTTTAAAAAAATAACCCAAAACCTCAAAGCTTAGCGTCTCCTTGAGAATTTCCACAAACACAGCTCAGTCACCCTACACTCCTACACCGAATTCTGACTAAAGTTTCACTGTTGACAAAAAATGTTCTACCAGGAATCATGACATGCTGGTACCTATCTCAAGTGAGATATGGTTGCGGGCTTCCCAGGCACATGTTAGATAAGAATGTATTAGAAGCGAGGGAAGGGAATATTCATTTTCTTGGATGTAAGCTGGCCTTACTCTCTGACTCATTTGTTCCTTCCTTTGCCAAGCAAAATCATACATTCCTTGGATATAGCAGCCAACGGAGGGAAGCCTTCACACTTGACGCTTCAAAAGAGAAGTTGGTTGAAGATTGTATCTACTTAGGTAGATTGCATCTACTTATGGCATGAGGAGGAGGAGGAGGAGGAGGAGGAGGAGGAGGAGGAGAAGGAGAAGAAGAAGAAGAAGAAGAAGAAGGAAGAAGGAAGAAGAAGAAGAAGAAGAAGAAGAAGGAGGAGGAGGAGGAGGAGGAGGAGGAGGAGGAGGAGAAGAAGAAACGGAGGAGGAGGAGGAGGAGGAGGAGAAGGAGAAAAAGAAGAAGGAGGAGGAGAAGAAGAAGAAGAAGAAGAAGAAGAAGAAGAAGAAGAAGAAGAAGAAGAAGAAGAAGAAGAAGAAGAAGACGACAACCTTGGTGACTTTAAGACCTCTGGACTTCAACTGTGGACGTCAACCACAGACATGCTGGCTGGGGAATCCTGGGAGTTGAAGTCCACAGGTCTTAAAGTCGCCAAGGTTAGATACCCCTGAATGAAAGCCTCCTTAGAGAGTAATAATACCTCTCAAATTCAGGCAGAGGAATTTCCTATGTTGATTTTTCCAGATTGCAGTGACCCAGAAGTCAGGCAGCTTCTCCTCTCCATCTGCCACCACGTGAATTTAGTTATTGCCATATAGATTTATTCATTGCTACATTCCCAAGAAAGCTATTATTACCAAGGAAACATGTCTGTACAGGTAGACCTCAGCTTAACGACTGCAAACGGGCCCAAAATTTCTGTTCCTTAGCCAGAAAGTTTTGGAGTTTTGCCCCATTTTGCGACCCTTCTTGCCACATTTGTTAAACGAATCCCTGCACGTTAAGTGAGTCACAGGGTTGTTAAGTGAATCTGGCTTCCCCGTTGACTTCGCTTTTCTAGGGGAATCATGGGAACCCGGGACCCTGCAACTGTTATAAATACGAGTCAGTTGCCAAGCGTCCAAATTTTAATCACATGAGCACAGGGAATGCTCGCAACGGTCGTTAAGTGTGAAAAATGGCCATTGGTCCCATTTCTCAGTGCCAATGTAGCTTCGGTCACTAAATGAATGGTTGTAAGTTGAGGACTAACCTGCATATATGCATTTGACAGACTTGACCAAGGAGATGTAAACTGAACGAATGGAAGTCCATGGAGAATAAAGAATAGGTACCGTATTTTTTGGAGTATAAGACGCACCTTTTTCCCCAAAAAAAGAGGGTGAAAATCTGGGTGCGTCTTATACTCTGAATGTAACCCTGCCCAGCTTCTCAAATGGAGGTTTCAGAGGCTGAAAAAAGCATCAGAAAAGAAGCTTCAGAAAAGAAGCCCCCAAACAGAGCTTCAGGAAAAAAAGCCTCCAAACACAGCTTCAGAAAAGAAGCCCCCAAACACAGCTTCAGGAAAAAAAGCCTCCAAACACAGCTTCAGAAAAGAAGCCCCCAAACAGAGCTTCAGAGGCTTTTTTTTCTGATGCTCTGTTTCGGAGGCTTTCAGAGGCACAAAAAAAAGTTTCAGAAGTTTTAGAGGCAGAAAAAAAAGGAGAAAAAAAAAAAGCAAGGCACAGAGCTCACAACCAAGGAACCTGTTGCTAAAATTCACCTCTGGGGACAGCTGATTGGAGGTATTCCGGGAGGCCGATCCACCTGCCAATCAGCTTTTTTTCTTATTTTCCTCCCCAAAAACTAAGGTGCGCCTTATACTCCGGTGCGTCGTATACTCCGAAAAATACGGTAGGTTGAAAAGCATGGGTTCCTGCCCACTTGAGAATGTCTTGAGAGCTTAATATCAGCTTTTGGAAGAGGGAGGTCTTATAAAGATTTTAAAATAAATACATTTGCTCAATAAAGAAAGGGGCACCGTTGCTCTTTATAGGAGCAATTTGCACAGATGGTGATTATACAGATTGGGTTTTGACATCTCACAAAGCCAAAAGATAGCACCGATATGGCATTCAAGTCCAGCCCATTGTGGTTTATGCAGCAAACTATGATTAAAACGGGGCTTGGAAGACTGTATGAAACTTTTCGGGTCTGTGCTTCTCCCTCCATGTTAAGAATAATGTGTGCAAGCAAAATAATATTAATAATAAATCCTTATTTTGTGGTAAGAACGGGTTATATCCTCACTCTTGATTTGTTGAAACTCTGGAATTATCGCGTTTTCCCGAAAATAAGACCCTGTTTTATATATTTTTTTGAACCCCAAAATGAGTGCTTGGCCTTATTTTCAGGGAGGTCTTATTATTTTGGGGCGCATGGAGCAAGATGGGACTCCTCTTGCTGTCTTGCCTGATTTCCAGTTCTGCGTTTAAATATTTTCGGGGAGGGCTTATTTTTTGGGGGGGAGGCTTATTTTAGCACATGTGCTCGAAAGCCCGATTGGGCTTATTATCAGGGGATCTCTTATTTTCGGGGAAACTGGGTAGGAGAATTGCATTTTAGAAAGGGCCCAGGTTGGAGTAGATGAAACTTTGCACAGTTCCAGTTATGTCTCTACCTGTTTGAGGTGGAACACTGGGCCTCCAGTGAAACGATTCCCCTGTAATTTATGCCATCACAAGAGGTGTGGCTGAGTGGCAAAACACCTGCTTTGCATCCACAGAGTCCAAGGTTCACTCTTCTTACAGGTTGTTAGTGATCATCAGAGTAGATACTCATCCCTTTCCCACCTGTTCAGCAGACTCTTCTAAGTCTCCCTTTCATATATCTCGAGAGAAAGAAGGAAATTGTATTTATTATTGGTATTATTATCTCTTTTATTCATGAAACATGGAACTCAGTCAACTGAACATTTAAAAATGCATCACAAATACCATTGACTGGTGCTAATAATGGTTGATACGGGTTGCTGCCAACGTCCTAGGTATCAACCAAGCACCTTCTTAAGACGTACGATATTCCTAGTAGCGCAGTTTTTTGCAGTTCCGCTGGTGTTATTGCAGGAAGCTGCCATTTCTTGATGTGTTTTGTAAAATTCTTGGGACATGGTACCAAGTGCTCCGATGACAATGGGTATCACTGTTACATGTTTCATCCATAGCCGTACAGTTTTGATGGCCAGGTCGCGATATTTCGTGATTTTTTTCCCCCAGTTCTTTTTCTTCGACTCTGGCATCTCCTGGTACCGCGATATCAATAAATTGTACGCTTCGGTTTTCAACAACCGTGATATCCCGCGTGTTATGTTCCAAATGACGATCCGTCTGTATTCGAAAGTCCCACAAGATCTTCACTGTCTCATTTTCGATAACTTTTTCCACTTTATCTTCCCATGACTTTTTGGATACAGGAAAGTCGTATTTTTTACATAATGGCCAGTGGATTAATTTAGCAACTCGGTCGTGTCTAGCTTTGTAATCAGTTTGTGCGATTTTGCTGCATTCACACATCAAATGTGAAACGGTTTCGACTTTGTCGTTGCAAAGTCGGCCGTTTGGATTGTCGGTGGATTTTTGTATCTTTGCTTTCATGGCCTTAGTTTGTAGTTGCTTGTTCTTGAGCAGAGAGTATTAAACCTTCCGTTTTTTTCTTGATGGTTCCCCTCTTACGCCATGCCCATGTCAAGCTGTCATCCCATTTTCCTTCCATGTTTTTCAAGTGCTGTCCATGCAGAGCTTTGGTTTTCTATCTATTTCATCTATTTATTTATTTATTTATTTATTTCCCCCAGTGCTGTTGTAACTTCAAGCTGTCACTCCTTCACCCCTCCGGTTCAGGTTGTGGTCTTCTGGAGGCGCTGAACCACAACTCCCAGCAACCCCAACCAACATGCCCAAAGGGAAAGGATATGTGGGGAGATGTAGTTTTGTAACAAGACTTAGGGCAGTGTTTCTCAACCTTGGTAGCTTGAAGATGGGTGGACTTCAATTCCCAGAATCGGCCTGTTTTTGAGGCTTTTTTCAGCCCGTTTTGGGGGCTTTTTTTGCCCTGTTTTCGAGGCTTTTTGGGGCGCTGGCTGGGGGATTCTGGGAGTTGAAGTCCACCCATCTTCAAGCTTTCAAGGTTGAGAAACACTGACCTAGGGGGTGATGGCACTCCCCCCCCCCAGCCCTTTAAATGAAACCCATTCAATGAAGCCTCCTTCAGCACCTGTCCCCCATACAAAAGAGATCCACTGACTCCCCCACCCCCACCCCCATTCCAGTTCCCCAACTCCGGGGGCCACGGAGGACACTCTGCACATGCTTGGAGGACCCCTTTCCTCGAAGGCGGTGGAGTGGGGAGGGGGGGGAGGAGGAGATAGGAAAGGGCTTTCCTGGCGGCAAGGCAATTGGCTGGAGGCGGCAGGCAAGGCAAGGCAAGGCAAGGCAGCCCTCCTTGCCTGGCGGGGACGCGGACGACGAGCCCTCCCCGCGTCGCCTCTTTGCGCGCCCCCGTGATTGACAAGGCGGCAGGCGGCGCGCGGGAGCCGGGCGGACTCTGCTACCACTGCTGCTGCTGCTGCGGGCAAGCCGACGGGCAAAGGCAGAGCGGAGGAGGGGGAGAGAGCGCGCAGACCCCCCCCCCAATACCTCTTCTCCCCGTAGCTCCATCCAGGCCAGCCGCAGCCTCGGGGCTCCCCCCTACCCGCACCTCGCCCCTCTCTTCCCCGAGCGGTGCCACCGCCGCTGCTGCTGCTGCCCTGCGCGGAGCAGGCGGGGGAGCGCGAGGATCGCGGGGCAGCGGCCGGAGGGGCGGGCCGGCCACCCAGGTGGAGGGCTGGCGCGGTGGGGGCGGCGGGGAGGGGGCGGCCGCGGGGCCGCCGCCTCCTGGGGGGAGCGGGCCGCTGGCGGCGGCGGCGGCGGCGGGGGCAGCAACAGCGGCGGCTTCGTCCCTCTGATCCGCGAAGAAGAAGAAGAGGAGGAAGAGGAGGAAGAAGAAGAGGAGGAGGAGGAAGAAGAGGCGGCGGCGGCGGCGGCGGCGGCGGCGACCGAGGCGCGAGCGATGGACGAGGCCGCTATGCTGCCGCCGCCGCCGCCTCCTCCTCTCAGCCTGCAAAAAGCGCTGCAGCAGTGCGAACTGGTCCAGAACATGATCGACATCAGCATCTCCAACCTGGAGGGGCTGCGCACCAAATGCGCCACGTCCAACGACCTCACGCAGAAGGAGATCCGCACCTTGGAGGTAGGTGGGTGGGTGGGTGGGAGGGAGGAGGGGAGGGTGTTAGGAAGGTAGGTAGGTAGGTAGAAAGGTGTGCCTTCAGGCCCCCCCCTCTCCCTCACTCCCTCCCCTCCCCTCCCCTCTACCACCATCACCACCCCAGCCCCGACGGCCGAGCTGGGGGTCCTGGCCATGCATGCGTGTGAAATGAGCCAAAGGCGGCCGAGAGCGCCCGCGGAGGCTTGCGTGCGTCTTGCAGGTGCCCCAACCAGGCGGCTCGCTTTCCCTCCCCCCCTTTTTTTTTTTTGATGCGGGCTTGCGGCGAAGGTGGGGGGGGTGGTGGAGAGAAAGAGAGAGAGGGAGAGAGAGAGAAAGAGAGAGAGAGGGAGAGAGAGTGGGGAGAGAGAGAGGGAGAGGGAGAGATAGAGAGAGAAAGAGAGGGAGAGAGGGAGAGAGAGAGAGAAAGAGAAAGAGAGAGGGAGAGAGAGGGAGAGAGAGAGGGGGGAGAGAGAGAGAAAGAGAGAGAGAAAGAGAGGGAGAGAGAGAGAGAGAGAAAGAGAGAAAGAGCGAGGGAGAGGGGGAGAGAGAGAGAAAGAGAGAAAGAGAAAGAGAGAGAGAGAGAGGGAGAGAGAGAGAGACTACGACTACACTTCCCTCTTCCTAGACCACTGAATTAAGGATGATTTCCCTCCCCATCCCGGTTTTTCTCTCCTCCACCGGACATGGGCAGTATAGTCGCTCCTCCTCTATGATGTCTCTCCCGCTCTCCACCCCCCCCTCACACCCCGCCACCCGCTTCCCATTACGAGCCAGAGGCGCCCAAATGCAGAAACGCTCTCCTATCTTCCCACCCCTCATGGTAATAACTAAAGGCACCCACCCTTTTTTTTTTTTTTTTGCAAGGGGGAGTTAAAAATAAACTGGTATCTATGGAGTGGGGGTGGGTTGGGAGAGGGAGGGAGGGGGTGGGGAAACAGGAAAGTCTCATTGAGCGGTTAATTGGATGGGGGTGCCGCCGCCGAGAGTAATAATGAAGCCCTGTTGGGAGCCGAAAGAGGGGAGGGGGCTTTGCCCCACGTGGTCGCAATGGCAGGGACCAGATCTATATGGCAGGAGGTTCTTAAGGGGGTCTCTGGAGTCCCTGCAGACCTGGCTTGACTAGGTCTCCAGGAGTCCACGCAATGGCAGGTGTTCTGGTGTTATGGGGAAAACCTCTACAGGTAGTCCTCAATTTACGACCCCAATTGAGGTCCCAAATTTTACGTTTCTGAGTGAGAAATCGGTGAAGTCAGTTTTGCCCCATTGTGCCGTCTTTTCCTGCCACCTTTCGTTGAGTGAATCGCTGCCCTTGTTAAATTACTAGGAACAGGAACAGATTAACAGAGTTGGAAGGGACCTTGCAGGTCATCTAGTCCAACCCCCTGCCCAAGCAGGAGACCCTACATCTGCCTCTACCTAGGATCAAACTCACAACCTCCTGATCCTAATCAGGTTGTTAAGCGAATCCGGTTTCTCTGTGACTTTGCTTGTCAGAAGGTTCGCCAAAGGCGGTCCCACGACCCCGGGGACGCTGCAACGGTCATAAATGTGAGTCAAGCATCCTGAATCTAAATCACTTGGCCGTGGGGGATGCTGCAATGGTCCTGGGTGTGAAAAAGGGGGCAGAAGTCACTTTTTTCCCCCAGTGCCGTCGGTCGTAGCTTTGAATGTTCACTAAGTGAGCTGTCGTAAGTCAAGAACTACCTGTACTTTTAACCCCGGCTTGAATTTTGGTAGTTTTAACTCAAAGGCGGCATCTCTCTGTAGGGGGACTGCCAAGAGGCTCCCATTTGCAAGCTGGGAGCCCCATTGGACTGTCTGTTGAATCTCAGTGCATCACAATTCATTTCCTCCCAGGCCAGGTAGGTTGTCTGTCCACAGAAACCTCCCCGCTCTCTACTCATCCTTTGACTTCCCCAAGATTTGCAACGGTTGTGTAACTCTTGAGCACCACACAACCAGTAGCCTTTTCTCCTACCTGGATTTTTTCCCCCCCTCTGGTTCCAGTGTCATCTTCCCCCTCCTCCCTGTTGGAAGTGCCTGTATTTCGAGGAGGGGGATAATCTCACCTTCCCACCCCACCTCACCCCCAGGTTCTGGAGGTGGGTTCCGTTGCTTGGCAGCTTGAGAAAACAGCCGCAGCAGAACTCAACTGTGATTTATTTTTCAAATTGTTTCAATTGGACATGTTTTATTACCGTCGGAGCAAACGTTCTTCTTGTTCATTGATTCAATTCCTACGGCCACCCCAAATTGCAAGAGTGAGTCCTTGGTGACCTAAAATTTTGAGAAAAAATGCTTTTTCCCCCCCTTCCTCATCTCACGTGCTTGGTGAAACTTTCCCCTTGCAATTTCCTCTTTCTTTATGTAACACGGGCAGTGCTGGGTTGCTCCTGGTTCGGCCCGGTTCGGCTGAGCCGGTAGCGGTGACGATGTGATGTCACCGAACCGGTTCTCTTTGTTTGGGAGCTGGGCCCTCCCACCCGCCCCCACGTTATTCCTACCTTTATTTCTTCTTTTTTTAGCCCAGCTGATATTGCGCGGCAGAGTGGATTGCCGCACCTCAGATGGGCAGAAACCTAACACACTTGCGCGCAGTGCAAGTTTGGCATGCGTGTGAGCAAAGTGAGCATGTGCACAGCGATCGCGCGCAAAGCACATGCACGAAGAGAACTGGTGGTAACGCCAGTTGTAACCCACCACTGAACATGGGTGATTCTTGATGGCGGCCCCTTCCCAGAGGTGGTATACAGCTGGTTCGGACCGGTTTGCCCGAACCGGTAGCGGAAATATTCAACCGGCAGGTCCACCCGCCCCAGCTCTATGCCATCCTACCGCTGCCCCTTCCCTATGGAATTTCATTCCCCCAGAGCAGGGGTCTGCAACCTTAAACACTCAAAGAGCCATTTGGACCCGTTTCCCACAGAAAAGAAAACACCGGGAGCCACAAAAACCTTCTCGTGCCTGACTATTTCTTGAGCGGCCACAAAACTAGCATATGTAGTTGAATTAAACGTTCTGTTTTCTTCTGAAACTTTTCTTTTCTTGGATTTATCCATGGTTGGCCTACCGGGGGTTGAAAAGCTCAATAAATCACGTGCCAGCGGGTGTCACACATTGGCATATTTTGAGTGACAGGGAGCTGCAGCAGAGGGGTGAAAGAGCCACATGTGGCTCCAGAGCCGCAGGTTGCTGACCCCTGCCCCAGAAGTATTGTTGGCCCCCATTGCTGTTCTGAAAGGCCCTGGAAATAGGGGGTTTTGTCGACGGGTCAAGGGGCCCTGAATGGAGAGGGAACCGATCAAGCAATTGTCTGATTGTGTTGCTGCTGCTGCTGCTGGTGTGTGTGTGTTGATTTATATTGAACACATTTATATTGAGTGTGTTAACGTTGAATATGAATTTTCAGTGTTGTGTAAGCCATTCGGAGTCAACTGTGCATGTGTTGGGTTGGCCATGTACTCTTGTTGAAGAAATAAAACAAATAAATAAGCTGCATGTGCGTGCTGGAAGAGCACACAGGCAGAATTGTAGAAGAGCCGTACACCTCTGCGTACAGCAGTCCTCGGTTTACGACCGCAGTTGAACCCAAAATTTTCTGTTGCTAAGCAAGGCGGTCGTTAACCGTGCTTTGCCCCATTTAATGACCTTTCTTGCCCCACAGTTGTTAAGCGAATGACTGTGGTTGTTAAGTTAGTCACTGGGTGGTTAAATGAACCTGACTTCGCCCATCCGAAGGTCGCAAAAGCAGATCGCGTGACCCCAGGTGGGCCGCCGCAGCCTGTCACGAATGCATGCCAGTGGCCAAGCACCTGGATTTTGATCACGTGACCCTGGGATGCCGCAAGGGTCGTAAGTGCGAAAAATGGTTCATAAGTCACTCTTCTCAGTGCCGTTGTAACTTTGAACGGTCACTAAACAAATGGTTGTAAGGCCTATCTGTATTTCACCTGCCAGCGGATTTTTTTTTCTTGCACCAGCTGAATTCTTTGTTGTCTACAAGTTTATTGTGGCAATAAGGGGTGTGTTAATTTGCTGTGTCCCAAGTTCATAGTATCTCCTGTCGCTCGATTCTGCCCAACATGGCTACAACGATGAGTAACTTTTAACAAGGGGCTGAATTAGAAGACCTCCAAGGTCCCTTCCAGCTTCTATTCTATTCTATTCTATTCTATTCTATTCTATTCTAGTCTAGTCTAGTCTAGTCTAGTCTAGTCTAGTCTAGTCTAGTCTAGTCTAGTCTAGTCATTTTCTACTCTAGTCTACTTTATTCTAGTCCTTATTTCTGTTCTGTTCTGTTCTGTTCTGTTCTGTTCTGTTCTATTCTATTCTATTCTATTCTATTTCTATTCTATTCTATTCCATTCCATTCCATTTCCATTCCATTCCCTTATTCTTTTCTATTCTATTCTATTCTATTCTATTCTATTCTATTCTATTCTATTCTACATTCTTACTCTACTCTACTCTACTCTACTCTACTCTACTCTACTCTACTCTACTCCATTCCATTCCTTCTCTAATTCTATTCTATTCTATTCTATTCTATTCTATTCTATTCTATTCTATTCCATTTCAATTCCATTCCATTCCATTCCATTCCATTCCATTCAATTCCCTTATTCTATTCTATTCTATTCTATTCTATTCTATTCTATTCTATTCTATTCTATTCTAGTCTAGTCTAGTCCAGTCCAGTCCAGTCCAGTCCAGTCCAGTCCAGTCCACTCCACTCCAGTCCACTCCACTCACATGGTTGTTAAGAGAATCTGGTTTCCCCATTGACTTCAGTTGTCATTTAACCGGGATGGTATAAGGTTTCCTGCCTTGATCAGGGAGTTGGACTAGATAACCTCCAAGATCCCTTCCAGCTATCCTATCCCTATCCCATTATTCTATTCTATTCTATTCTATTCTATTCCATTCCATTCCATTCCATTCCATTCCATTCCATTCCATTCCATTCCATTCCATTCCACTCTATTCTGCACGCTCCCTTCCAACTCCGCAATTCTGTAATTAAGTATAAAGTGGCAAGAAGCCTCAATAAAATGGTGGAAGTTTAGTTTTCAGAGTTGTTTACTGTAAAGGATTGGATGCAGGAGCAATGGAATAGTTTGGCTGCTGTCGGAGGAAACAAAAGGGTAAAATACAGATAGTTGTCAACTTAGAGCTGCTCATTTAGTGACCCTTCCAAGTTACAATAGCACTAGAAAAAAAAAGTGACCTGTGACCGTTTTTCACACTTAACGACCGTTGCAGCATCCCCGTGTTCACACTTGGCAACTGACTCGTATTTATGACGGGGCGCAGTGTCCCCGGGGGTATCACATGTTCCCCTTTTGCGACCTTCTAACGGGCCAAGTCAACGGGGGGAAGCCCAATTCGCTTAGCAAGCGCGTTCCTAACTTAACACCTGCAGTGATTCACTTAACAACTATGGCAAGAAAGGTTCGTAAAATGGGGCAAAACTCACTTGAGACACGTCTCACTTAGCAGTGGAAATGTTGGGCTCCATTGCAATCGTACGTTGGAGCCTTGGCAAAGTTATCTGCGCAAACACAAAAGCCATTCCTTTCCTCTCCGAATTAAATATCTGTAATTCACTTAGAGCACAGCGGTGTTGCGGCCAAGCTGGCTTCCCAAAACAAAGAACGGCGCAGAATATAAAATAATATCGGCATATTATCACACTTACAGGCCATAGAATGGAAAACGTTGGTAGAGTTCCCAGCGTTCTCAGAAGCAATCTTGGCCAGCTTCAAAGAGATCTGAGTCAATTTTAGATGGATGGGCTCCAGTCTGGAACAAATCGCCGATTCCATCCGAAAGGGATCAAATTTGGAAAGTCAGCTCGATTCAGCTTGTCAACGTTGCGTTGCAGGAAGGAACCTCAGTT
The DNA here is from genome assembly GCF_029531705.1 of Pantherophis guttatus. The sequence continues at coordinate 5,245,338 of NW_026844101.1, forward strand.
TGGGAAGTGGATTTGTAAATTGGATCACGGGGCGTTATTGAATCAAACATCCGAATAAAAGCTTTGCGTACTACCATAGCTGACCTGAAGCAAAGTTTGTTTGTTTTTTAATCCAGTGCCTTCTTTTTCAGAAAGTAGTGATTGACAATCTGTTGCTTGATGCCATTTAAATCAGAAAATAAATAAATAAATATCCAATGGCTTTAGAGTTGTTTCACACCGGGCATCAAATCCTGCGGTGGGTTCTACTTACCTTTACTACCAGTTCGCATCGTGCCCACGCGATGCTTCTGCGAAGGCGCAGATCACTCTTAGAACTTAGAATAACAGAGTTGGAAGGGAGCTTGGAGGTCTTCTAGTCCAACCCCCTGCTTAGGAGGAAACCCTACACCACTTCAGACAAATGCTTATCCAACATCTTAAAAATTTCCAGTGTTGGAGCATCCACAACTTCTGGAGGCAAGTTGTTCCACTGATGAATTGTTCTAACTGTCTGGAAATTTCTCCTTAGTTCTAAATTGCTTCTCTCCTGGATTAGTTTCCACCCATTGCTTCTTGTTCTACCCTCAGGTGCTTTGGAGAATAGCTTGACTCCCTCTTCTTTGGGGCAGCCCCTGAGATATTGGAAGGCTGCTATCATGTCTCCCCTAGTCCTTCTTTTCATTAAACCAGACATTCCCAGTTCCTGCAACCGTTCTTCATACGTTTTAGCCTCCAGTCCCCTAATCCTCTTTGTTGCTCTTCTCTGCACTCTTTCTAGAGTCTCCACATCTTTTTTACATCGTGGCGACCAAAACTGGATGCCGTATTCCAAGTGTGGCCTTGTTACCAAGGCCTTATAAAGTGGTATTAACACTTCGCGTGATCTTGATTCTATCCCTCTGTTTATGCAGCCCAGAACTGTGTTGGCTTTTTTGGCAGCTGCTGATCAGAAGTGACCGGATGTCACTTCTGATGACATCCAGCTCAGTGAGTGGAGCCTCCCGCCAGTTTTACTACCAGTTCGTGCGAACCGGTCTGAAGCGGGGGCAACCCACCACTGATCAAATCCCAATTCCCTGTTACGTTGTGTCTGTTTGACCAAGCACTACAAGCCTATACCTGGCATCCCCCGTTCACTTTAACCTACAGTGGGTTTCACATTATTATGTTACTACCGGTTCGCCCCACGTGCGCACACTCTCGCTTTGTGTGTGTGCGCGCCTGGTTCATGCCTGCGCCTGCCTTCTGTACATGCCCCAGCCTTCCGTGTATGTGCTTTGCTCGCATGTGCACCTTTCATGCATGCGCCCGGCCTAAAAAACGTACCTAAATAGGATGGCATAGAGCTGGGGAGGGGGGGCAGGCCCACCCACAATTTCCTCTCTCATTTTGGCGATGCGTTTCTTCTTCTTTTTCGGTGCTAAGTCAACGTTCGTCCCGTCCTGTTTTATTTCACTGCGACCCAGTCCCAATTCTCTTTTGTCTTCAGAAATGAAAGTGAGATCCAAGTGCCTCTTGAAGTAGCAATGAATATCCCTTTATGAATATGCATTAGTCCAGGGAAAGTTTTAATAACCTTTATTATTATTATTTATTGGGCTTTCTGAAGAAAAGTGTGGATTGAGGCCTTTTTTTTTTTTTTGAGCATTCTAATTACTCACCCCATTAAAAGGGAGAATCAGAGAAACAGGCTAACAGTAGACACATCCCTCTTGTCATTTTCAGTTGAGTGAGTCATACCGTTTCCCCAAAAATAAGACCCTGTTTTATATTTTTTGAACCCCGAAATAAGCGCTTGGCCTTATTTTCGGGGAGGTCTTATTGTTTTGGGGCGCGTGGAGCAAGACGGGGCTCCTCTTGCCGTCTTACCTGATTTCCAGCTCTGCGTTTAAATATTTTCGGGGAGGGCTTATTTTCAGGGGGAGGTTTATTTTAGCACATGCGCTCAAAAGCCCGATTGGGCTTATTATCAGGGGATGTCTTATTTTCGGGGAAACAGGGTAGTAGGGCTACCGTTTCAGTGCAGCAGATTGAATGACTGCTATACAGTTAGTCTTCGACTTACGACCACAACGGAGCCCCAAATTTCTCTTGCTAAGCGAAACATTTGTTAAGTGGATTCCACCACCCCCCGTTTTATGACCTTTCTTTCACACAGCTGTTAAGTCAGTCACTGCCATTGTTCAGTTAGTAACACGGTCGTTAAGTGAATGTGGCTCCCCCTTGGACTTTGCATGTAAGAAGGTCACAAAAGGGGATCACATGACCCCGGGACACTACAACCGTCGTAAGTATGAACCAGTGGCCAAGAGTGTGAATTTGCATCACATGACCATGGGGATTGCTGCAATGGTCGTAAGTGTGAAAAACTGTCCCAAGTCACTTGTTTTTAGTACCGTTGTAACCTTGAATGGTCACTAAATGAATTGTAGTAAGGAGACGGATGCCTGTATTACAATAGATTATTGTAGTTTATTTGCTGTCTATTTATTGTCCAGAGTATTGAAGCTCAGAAATTCTAGTTGGAAATTACCGTATTTTTCGGACTATAAGACACACCTAAATTTAGAAGAGGAAAACAACAAAAAAAAGTTTTTGGCCTACCTTTTTTCGGCCCTTTTCCAGTCTTTTTTTTCAGCCTGTTTCCGGGGCTTTTTTCGGCTCATTTTCAAGACTTTTTTGGCCCATTTTTTAGGCTTTTTTAAGGCCCGTTTTCAGGGCTTTTTTGGCCTGTTTCCGAGGCTTTTAGGGGCCATTTCAAGGCTTATTTGGGGCCATTTCCCCGAGGCTTTTTTTGGCCCATTTTAGGGGCTTTTTTCAGCCTGTTTTTGAGGCTTTTTTCAGCCCGTTTTTGGGGCTTTTTTGCCCTGTTTTCGAGGCTTTCTGGGGCCAATTTCAAAGCTTTTTGGGGCCATTTCCCGAGGCTTTTTTGGCCCATTTTAGGGCTTTTTTTGGCCTGTTTTTGAGGCTTTTTTCAGCTGGTTTTGGGGGCTTTTTTTGCCCTGTTTTTGAGGCTTTTTGGGGCCAATTTCAAGGCTTTTTGGGGCCATTTTCAAGGCTTTTTTTCGCCCATTTTAGGGGCTTTTTTGGGCCATTTTCAAGACTTTTTAGCCCATTTTTTAGGCTTTTTAGCCAGTTTTTGAGGCTTTTGGGGGGCTGTTTTTGAGGCTTTTTTGGCCCATTTTTTCTGAAAAAACAGGCTGAAAAAAGCCCCCAAAAGAGGCCGAAAAAACCCTTGAAAACAGCCCCCCAAAGCCTCAAAAATGGGCAAAGAAAGCCCCAAAAACGGTCCGCAAAAAAAACTCAAAAATGGGCTGAAAAAAGCCTTGAAAACAGGCCTGGAAAAGCCCCCAAAGCGGGGTGAGCGGAGGCCAAAAAAAAAGGCAGGCGGGTGGGCGGGGCTTCGGCAATATTCAGTCTATAAGACGCACAGACATTTTCGCCCCCTTTTGGGAGACAAAAAAGTACGACTTATAGTCCAAAAAATACGGTACATAGTTGGAAGCTTGCCGTACTTAGAAAAGTCCTTCAGTTGTGCTACATACCATATAAGGACAGTGGGTCCCTATCCATGTAGAACTATCCACGCGTAGGATTTTAATTCTCTCCGTGATTTCTTTTCGATAGACAATGCAATGCAGCCTTCCATTCCTCAACGTTCATTATTACACGGGAACAAAGGTGCACGGTGTTTTCACACTCGACTTTTGAGAGCCACGCCTTGGGCTTTAAGGAAGCCTCAGGTGTGCCAGAAAAAAATAATCATCTTACTTTATATACCTTAAAGCGGAATTAAAATTATACATTGATGATTACACTCTAAACGTAAATTGAATAATGAAACTTTTCGGTTTCGTCATGCTTGAGACCTCTGCGGCTGCATCAAAAGCTTTGCAGAGTCTCGGGATAAAATGCAAGTTTATGGGTTTCTCCAACTTGGCCAACAGAAAACGGTGCCTCCCAAAGGAAAACAAAACCCATTTATTGATTTAAAAGGCCTCTGGCAAGTTCTACCAAGAAGCGTAGCTAAAAACAAGATGTGAGATTTCCAGTACCATGGAAAGCTCCCTCTGAACAGCTTCTGCTTACAAATGCTGGAAGGGACTAGTTCAAATCCTTTCAGCCTTCCCTTTGACCCAACTCTAGATGAGAATGAATCATAGAAGGCCAAGGTCCTGCGATGGTGGTCAGATTTTTTCCCCTCTTCCTTCATGGGATAAGTCCCCAGTGCTTCTGGACAGAGGGTAAAGAAAAAATAATAATCTTACTGATTTACGGAGGGTAATTGGTTATCAAATCAAATCAAATCTTCATTGTCATGTGTACAATGAAATTGAATGAGCCTAAACCCCAACCCCGAAACACAGAATACATCTCAATAACTCAATAAATAAAAGAAAAAGAAATCCCTAAACCCAGGTAAGTAATAACTAGCATACATTCCCATATACGTATATGTAAGATAAAAGTAAAGGTTCCCCTCGCACATATGTACTAGTCGTTCCTGACTCTAGGGGGCAGTGCTCATCTCCGTTTCAAAGCCGAAGAGCCAGCGCTGTCCGAAGACGTCTCCGTGGTCATGTGGCCGGCATGACTCAACGCCAAAGGCGCACGGAACGCTGTTCCCTTCCCACCAAAGGTGGTCCCTATTTTTCTACTTGCATTTTTTACCTGCTTTCGAACTGCTAGGTTGGCAGAAGCTGGGACAAGTCATGGGAGCTCACTCCATTACGCAGTGCTAGGGATTCGAACTGCTGAACTGCCGACCTTTTGATCAACAAGCTCAGTGTCTTAGCCACTGAGCCACCATGTCCCTTCTATAAACATATGTATATAACATTATATTATATTACACCGTTATGAACATGTTGCACTCGCCCTGCAAGTCTATCCTATTAAACCTAATTGTGGTCTTACATTGTGTTCAGAAGTCTGATGGCCCACGGATAAAAGCTATTTTTCAGCCTGTTCGTTTGGCTGGCTAGCCTTCTACATCTCCTGCCCGATGGTAGGACAGTAAAGAAATGCTGACCAGGATGTGAATCAACCACAAATTTACAGGACATACATGTCCCCCTTTTGTGCTTTCTGAGATTTTGCAATGGCCAAAGGATGAAGAGAGAGAGAGAGAGAGAGAGAGAGAGAGAGAGAGAGGGAGGGAGGAAGGGAGGGGAGGGGGGAGAGAGAGAGTGACTTTTTAAAAAAGTTATTTAAATCTAAGTTTGGCGGAAAAAATTTCAAAGACTTAATGCTCAGATTTTGTGCAAACATAACAAAGCATGCAAAATAGCATGTTCTATTAAATATTCACCTAGGTCAGTGATGGCTAACCTTTTTGCCATCGCGTGCCAAGAGGGGGGTCGTGTGTGCACTTGCCCACACCCATAATTCTATGCACCCCGCTCCAGCACATGCGTGCACGACCCCACCCCCACTCCTGGCACGCAATGGCCCCGGTAGGCCTGTTTTTCTCTCTCACCTGCCTCCAGAGCCTCTCTATGAGTCTGGGGAGGGCGAAAATGGCCTCCCCCCTCCGGAGGCTCTGGAGGCTGGGGACAGCAAAAAACATCACTTCCTATCCTGAAGTTGGGAAACGGGTCGTTTCTGGCTTCCGGAGGGCCTCCGAGGGAGTGGGGAAGGCTGTTTTCGCCCTCCCCAGATGCATAGAGAGGCTCTATGCTAGAGCAGGGGGCTGGACTAGAAGACCTCCAAGGTCCCTTCTGTTCTGATTCTGAATCCTGGAAAAGGGGTTTCTCCACTCCAAAAAAACCCAACCCCCACCATCCCCGTAGCTGATATTTCATGAATATGCTTATTTTCTTTATCGATTTCATATTTATACTTAGTTTTTCTACCACACCGTGTGGCTGGCTGAGAGCATCCGTCTTGTGCTGCATCATTTAGCACAGGCGTGGGCCACTATGACAACTTTTAAGATCCGTGGACTTCAACTCCCAGAATTCCTGAGCCAGCCATGCTGGCTTAGGAATTCTGGGAGTTGAAGTCCACGAGTCATACTGTTGCCATAGTTACCCATCTCTCCTTTAGCAGGTAGCGCTTTGTTTACAACCTCACTGAGTGATGGTGCCTCATCGCTCTCATCCATGTGCTTCAAAAATTCTATTTCCACCCCCCCTCCTTATTTATCATGGTTTTTTTAAGGGGGAGGCTTTTGAGGTGAGGGAGATCGGCTTTAAGAGTTTTTCAGCCTCGGAAACGGCAGAGAAGTCTAAAAAGCACAGAGCACGGAAAAATCAAAATCAGCGAACAGAAATTGTGCCTCTTCCCTTCGAGCGAAGCCGGGATGGGAAAAAGGATAAGGGGGACAGAGACTCTGCACTTTTTTCCCCATGCCATTCTCCTTACATAAAATGCTTCCTGAAAATTTTAAGCTGGGTTGGCACGATCACCTATCTTTCCAGAGCTAAGTTTATTACCTTTCTAAATCTGCCTTGCAAATGAGAACAAAACTCCTTTCTTCATTTGCAGTTGGGAAGTGGCGTGAAGCGTGAGGACCCGGTTTGTGGGGGGCAATAAGCTTGACTTTGTATAAAATATACAAAAAGTATGAAGGCTGTTGCTTAACGCATTGTAAGCCGCCCTGAGTCTCCGGAGAAGGGCGGCATATAAAAATAAATAAAATAAATAAAAAATAAAATAATAAATAAGCTTAGTCGAGGAACACCTTACTTCTAACATGTCAACAGAATCAAGTTTTGGCCTTTGGAGACCTGACTGGTAAAAACATATAAAATTGGCTTGCCAGTTGCCCAGGGGCAGGTAGGACAGCGCTCCAGAGGGTCAACGTCATTGCCCAGAGGATCTCTGGTTGCCCCCTCCCCTCTTTGGAAGAGCTTTATAGCCCCCAATGCCTTAAGAAAGTTCAAAACATTCTTAAAGATACATTTCATCCTTTTTTTTTATTTTTATTAATTATTACCACCTGGCAGACGGTACAGGACAAATAGGCTGAAAAACAGCTTCTATCCCAGGGCAATAACCATATTGAATTCTACGGTATAGTGCAGGGGTCAGCAACCTGCGGCTCTGGAGCCGCATGTGGCTCTTTCATCCCTCTGCTGCGGCTCCCTGTTGCTCGTCAGCTCCACAATTGATAGGGCTTTCGGTTAGGACAGGTAGAGGAAAATTCTATGCCTCTGTTTATACTGTACAACCCAGTATTGTATTCGTGTTTTTTGGCTGTCACCGCACACTGCTGGCTCTTGGGCCATTCAGGGCCCAGGAAATCAGCATGTAAAGATGGAACTAGATTTATTTTTAAATAGGTTCTGAGTTGGTACTTTTCTCTCACACATGGGGAATGTCTTTCAAATGGTCTTTTTTTTGGGGTGGTGGTGGTGGTGGTAATAGATAGTTTCCTGGGATCTCACTATTGTATTGCACCAATCGTGCTACTCGAGGTATTTCTTATCTTCTTAATCTCATCCAGGATCTCTTAATAGGTAAAACGTTTCTAATTAACTAATGCTAATTAGAAAAATGTTTTACCTATTAAGAGATTCTGGATAGGGACTTTCGCCCTGTGGTTTTACAGCTTATTAATAGGTACATTGAATTTGTCTAGAATTGCTGGGTCACTGAGCTTCTCGAGAAGGAGCTCCCCATCCAGTGGTGAAATCCAATTTTTTTTACTACCGGTTCTGTGGGTGTGGCATTGCTTGGTAGGCGTTGCTTGGTGGGCATGGCAGGAGAAGGATACTGCAAAATCTCCATTCCCACCCCACTCCAGGGGAAGGATACTGCAAAATCCCCATTCCCTCCTGACTCCTGGGGGAAGGATACTGCAAAATCCCCATTCCCTCCCCACTCCAGGGGAAGGATACTGCAAAATCCCCATTCCTTCCCCACTCCAGGGGAAGGATACTGCAAAATCTCCATTCCCTCCCCACTCCAGGGGAAGGATACTGCAAAATCTCCATTTCCTCCCCACTCCTGGGGGAAGGATACTGCAAAATCCCCATTCCCTCCCCACTCCAGGGGAAGGATACTGCAAAATCTCCATTTCCTCCCCACTCCTGGGGGAAGGATACTGCAAAATCCCCATTCCTTCCCCACTCCTGGGGGAAGGATACTGCAAAATCTTAGTGGTTAGGACTGGTTAAACAAACCAAATCGACCAAAACAAAACTCTCTACACCAGGGGGGATTGGACTAGAAGACCTCCAAGGTCCCTTCCAACTCTTGTTATTCTGTCTCTCAAGCCCTGGTTAAAAAAAAACCCTGCCCTCCAGAGCAAGAGGCCCAGCGAATAGAAGGGAGCATTAGTTTTCACAGAAGCCAACTCCACCCCAACCGGCCAACTCTACAGGCAAACAAGCCATCATTAAACTTTCAAGCAGCACAACTCGGTTCAGCCAGAGGAGCTCTCCAAGGTAGTTTGATTTTCCATCCAGCCGAATCTGTTATTTACATCTGCAGTCGTGTGCTGGGGAGCGTGTGACCTGTCCGTCTCAGGTGTTCTATCAACAGCATCTCTCTCTCTCTTTTTTATTTTTTCCATTCCCCCTCCTCCCTCCCTCCCTCCTGCTATTCTTCCTTCTCTCTCTCTCTCTCTGTCTTTCTTTTTGTTTACTTTTTTCATTCCGCCTCCTCCCTCCCTCCTGCTATTCCCCCCCTCTCTTTCTTTTTGTTTACTTTTTTCATTCCCCCTCTTCCCTCCCTCCTGCTATTCCCCCCTCTCTCTGTCTCTCTCTCTTCTTTACTTTTTCCATTCCCCCTCCTCCCTCCCTCCCTCTTGCTATTCTTCCTTCTCTCTCTCTCTCTCTGTCTTTCTTTTTGTTTACTTTTTTCATTCCCCCTCTTCCCTCCCTCCTAGTATTCCCCCCTCTCTCTGTCTCTCTCTCTCTTTTTTACTTTTTCCATTCCCCCTCCTCCCTCCCTCCTGCTATTCTTCTCTCTCTCTCTCTCTCTCTCTCTCTCTCTCTCTCTCTCTCTCTCTCTCTCTCTCAGTCTTTGTTTTGGTGAGATCTTAATCTCCTGGCAGGGCAGAGCAGGGGAGCCGTTTCCAGCCGGGCTGACGTCAGTGTGGCTCCATCAATTAGCCGGCACTAGGCACTGGGGAAGAGGTGCAGCTGTTGCCCTTCTCCCTGGCAATGAGGTTTCTTACCACGCCAGGTCGGCTTCGCTTCAGGGAATTTACTCGAGGTGGCCCTGAGAAGCTGAGCAGCCATGGCACCTGGGGTTAGCCCTCTCTCTCTCCCTCCCCAGGTGGAAGCACCTTGTCTCCAAGTTCAAGGGATCAGGTGTGCTGGCTCCTCTGTGGGAACCCAAGGCAATCTAGGCATGCAAAGAATATCCCTTAGGCCTGAAGGTGTCACCTGTGGTTGTGAACCAAACACCACAGTAGAAGGGAACGATTGTGGAGAAAGCAGGGGTGAAATCCAGCAGGTTCTGACAGGTTCTGGAGAACCAGTAGCGGAAATTTTGAGTAGTTCAGAGAACCGGCAAATACCACCTCTGGCTGGCCCCAGAGTGGGGTGGGAATGGAGATTTTGCAATGTCCTTCCCCCTGGAGTGGGGCGGGAATGGAGATTTTGCAGTATCCTTTCCCCTGGAGTGGGGAGGGAATGGGGATTTTGCAATATCCTTCCCCTGGAGTGGGGAGGGAATGGGGATTTTGCAATATCCTTCCCCTGGAGTGGGGTGAGAATGGAGATTTTGCAATATCCTTCCCCTGGAGTGGGGAGGGAATGGGGATTTTGCAGTATCCTTACCCTGCCACGCCCACCAAACCACACCACACCCACCAAGCCATGCCCACAGAACCGGTAGTAAAAAAAAATAATTTGAATTTCACCACTGATCCAAAGGTGCTTTTTTCAAGAGGCAACTGGACTTTCTTGTTTTTACTTTTGAAGACGTTTCGCTTCTCATCCAAGAAGCTTCTTCAGCTCTGTCAGGATAGTGGGGAATGGATTTATATTGACTGAAATTCTCTACAGACTGTTAGCTTTACAATTTGGGATGGACATCCTTTTGAATGGTGTGGGCGTAGGAATGGATTTCCAGAAGAAAATTTTTTTGCAGACTATAGGAACCAGGAACACGAGTGACCCTGAGGACACAGATAAACCTCGAAGTGCTTCAACGACCTTTTTTAAAATTATTATTATTATTTATTTTGATTTATATGCCGCCCTTCTCCGGCGACTCGGGGCGGCTTACAAGGCATTAAGCAATAGCTTTCATAATTTTGTATATTTTTATACAAAGTCATCTTATTGCCCCCACAAACCGGGTCCTCATTTTACCTACCTTAGAAAGGATGGAAGGCTGAGTCAACCTTGAGCCTGGTAAGAATTGAACTCGCAGTAATTGCAGGCAGCTGGAAGCTAAATACTACCTTTAACAGTAGCATTAGTCTGCTGAGCCACTCAGACCTTCTAAAAGGATGCAAAGGACCAGCTATCTGCAAGGCATATCAATCCTTCCATTCCCCCACCGTCCATCAGTCAGAGCTGAAGAAGCTTCTGGGATGAGAAGCGAAACGACTTCAAAGAAAAACCAGAAAGTCCAGTTGCCTCTTGAAAAAAGCATATTTTGGAGAAGTTCCATGGTAGCTTTGGTGATTATTCAGGTGGCCTGCTTTTCTGGGGTGGAGGTACGTCACATAACATGTGGAATCACAAGATTGGATTCACACAGCAGCATGCTAAATATTTGGGGGAAAGCTAGAGAGAGCTTACAATTTACGACCGCAATGCGGCCCAAAATCTATATCGCAAACTGAGACAAGTGAATTTTGCCTCGTTTTATGACTTTTCTGACCATAGTTGTTAAAGCGAATCGCTACAGCTGTTAAGTGAGTCACAGGGTTTTGTTGTGGCTCCGTTACCTGAGCCTGTTTCGTCGGCAGGAGAGGACTCCGAGAGTGAAGGGGAGGAGTTGGCAAGGCCTCCCTCTCCAGGACCCTCCTCTCTGGCAATGCCTTCGGTGTCCGCCGGAGGGCAAGAGATAGGGCCGGGGCCAAGCACATCCACGCAGCCACCGATGGACAGTGATGATATGATATATTGCTTTTTGATTTTATTTTAAACTGGGATGTCTTGAATTATCTAGGACCAGAATGTTTAGTATATTTTAATTGGTTTTTTATTATTAACATTTGTATTACATGTATTTTTATCGTTCGCTGTTCACCGCCCTGAGTCCCTTAGGAATAGGGCGGTATATAAATTTAATAAATAAATAAATAAATAAATAAAATGAGGGAAATGAGTCTTGGCTGGATCCTCGGCAGTGTCGCAGAGATAAGCGCACGCAGCAGAAGAAAAGGTGTGCCAGAGATTAAGCTGAGTCACTGGGCCACACCCCACAGGGTATAAAAGGGGGTGAGGTGGCCATTCAGACTCTGTGACGGACAAAACTAACTACTATCGAGTCACATTGCATCTTTGGAAACAACATTATCGGCCTTGGATTTATTTTACGAACTGGACAATTCTTGAACTGTGTGTATTTTGTTTTTGAGTAAAGTACTTGGCAAGCAGCTACTGGGTTGCTGCCAAGCTTCTTATCGGAAGAATTGGTTGTCCGCCAGTTTATTTAACCCCCGGCTGTCTGTTTGTGTGCGTGTGTGAGACGAGGACAGAACAGGTTACTAAGCAAACCTGGCTTCCCCATTGACTTTGCTTATCAGAAGGGTCGCAAAAGGGGGAATCACATGACCCTGGGACGCTGCATAAAATCATCGTAAGTACGAGTCAGTTGCCAAGTGCCTGAATTTTAATACACGTGACCATGGAGACGCTGCAACGGTCCTAAGTGGGAAAAACGGTCATAAGTCACTTTTTTTTCCAGTGCCGTTGTAACTTCGGTCACTAAATGAACTGTTGTAAGTCAAGGACTACCTGTATTGGCAATTCTGCCTCTTTTTAAGGTCCATGGGGCATGGACCACAAGACACAGTGGTAGAATACCCTCCCTCTACAAATACAGATGTCCTCCTCCTTTTTATATCTCAAAAATCAAACCAAAAGCTCTAATCAAACTTTGCTACTGGCCCTCAGCTGTTTTTAGAGGCTTTGTTTATATGGTTTTTTTATCTAGCATTACCTTTTCCTTAAAAGGGACACGGTGGCTCAGTGACTAAGAGGCTGAGCTTGTCGATCGAAACGTCGGCAGTTCAGCGGTTCGAATCCCTAGCACCGTGTAATGGAGTGAGCTCCCATGACATGTCCCAGCTTCTGCCAACCTAGCAGTTCGAAAGCACATTAAAAAAAATGCAAGTAGAAAAATAGGGACCACCTTTGGTGGGAAGGGAACAGCGTTCCATGCGCCTTTGGCATTGAGTCATGCCGGCCACGTGACCACGGAGACGTCTTCGGACAGCGCTGGCTCTTCGGCTTTGAAACGGAGATGAGCAGCGCCCCCTAGAGTCGGGAACGACTGGCACGCATGTTCGAGGGGAACCTTTACCTTTTCCTTAAATATTTCTTTAACCTGCTGCTATTTTTAAAAGGTCCATTTCCTCATCTCGGAAAGCCCCTCTGGTTTTATTTAATGGGTAGTTGCTACTTTCGCGTCGTTTTCATTACTTGTAGACTTTATTTTTATATGGTTTTCTTTTATGTCGTGTTGTTTTCCCAGTTGTTGTAAACGATCCTGGGAGAATAATTCCGCTTGAACGGTGGCTTAAAAGCTCCTCATAAAACAATGCCTGTTCGTTGTGAAACATCCATTCCAGGATCAGAGGTGGAAGAAGATGGCCGAGCACAAGATAACGGAGAATAACATCCTCATTTTTCAGCCCTGCTTATGGGTTACTCCAGTGGTGAAATCCAAATTTTTTTTACTACCTGTTCTGTGGGTGTGGCGTGGCAGGCATGGTGTGGTATGGTGGGTGTGGCAGGGGAAAGATACTGCAAAATCTCCATTCCCATCCCACTCCAGGGGAAGGATACTGCAAAATCCTCATTCCCACCCCATTCTGGGCCAGCTAGAGGTGGCATTTGCCGGTTCTCCGAACTACTCAAACTTTCCACTACCGGTTCTCTGAACTGCTCAAATTTTCTACTACTTCAGAACCTGTCAGAACCTGCTGGATTTCTCCCCTGGGTTACCCAGAGATTTTGGTTGGGCAAATGAAACTTCCTCCAATTTCTTCCAATCTAAACAGGGTTGTACGATTCTCAGTCCTCCTCACCTATATTTATCTTTCCCCCCACCCCTTTCAATCCCATCGCGGTGACGATGCTTCAGCATCACATGCTCGACACACCGTAGTCATGCCATGGTGCAATTAGGTAATTTTAGACTCGGGAACTGATTATCTTATGCCCTCCGTTTCTCCGGAGACGTTAATTATTCCGAGGCATATTTATTTCTCCTCCGAACAAATAGGATTCAATCTAGGTCAGTTGCCGGGACCAGAGGTTTTGTCTTCTGAGCTTTTGGACTCGTGCTGGAGCCCATCCTCAGGGAACCTCACTACAGAGGTGAAATCCAACAGGTTCTGATAGGTTCTGGAGAACCAGTAGCGGAAATTTTGAGCAGTTCGGAGAACTGGCAAATACCACCTCTGACTGGCCCCAGGAATGGGGTAGGAATGGAGATTTTGCAATATCCTTCCCCCAGGAGTGGGGAGGGAATGGAGATTTTGCAGTATCCTTCCCCTGGAGTGGGGTGGGAATGGGGATTTTGCAATATCCTTCCCCCAGGAGTGGGGAGGGAATGGGGATTTTGCAGTATCCTTCCCCTGCCATGCCCACCAAGCAACACCATGCCCACCAAGCCACGCGCACAGAACTGGTATTAAAAAAAATTGCATTTCACCACTTCCTCACTAGTCTAGTGACGAGAAGGACCAGGGGTGACAGGACAGCGGTCTTCCAGTATTTGAGGGGCTGTCACAGAGAAGAGGGGGACAACCTATATTCCAAAGCACCCAAAGGCCAGACGAGGAACAATGGATGGAGACTGTTCAAGGAGAGATTCAACCTGGAAATAAGGAGAAATTTTCTGACAATGGGAGCAATCAACCAGTGGAACAACTTGCCTTCAGAAGTTGTGGGTGCTTCATCACTGGAGGCTTTCAAGAAGAGACTGGACAGCCACTTGGTCAGAAATGGTATAGGGTCTCCCGCTTGAGCAGGGGGTCTGACTAGATGACTTACAAGGTCTCTATTCTAAGTTAAATTCTAAGTTAAACTTCTCTCTAGCAGAAGTGTGCTTTGGGCTATTCTATGCATAGTATTTGATATTAAGTTTGTTGGCCGAGCAGGGACAAAAATAGCTAAGGAAATGATTGAAGCCTGGGAAACAGGACCCTTGTCAGTCAACAGAACGGCTGATTTACCAGCTGCTTATCAGGTACTTAGGAACCCTTAGAAACACAAGGAAACAACAGCCAATGACTTAATAGCTGGCCATCAACACCCCAATCAGCAAATAAAAAGCTACACATACAACCAGGCCCCACATAAGCACTATGCATAGAGTAGCCTGAAGCACACATTCTTCTAGAGAAAAGTTTCCTCAATAGTTGCACGCCGCTGTAGCAAATTGTTCTAAAGGGTGTTCCCCTTAATTTTTTTTTGGGGGGGGGTCCAACTTCAGCTGTAAATCTTTTCTTACCCAGACGACACACCACTCAGCATTTCTCTACTCCTGCACAAACTTATGGTTCTGACTGTTCCCCGGCTTCATGGCAGCCATTTTGACTGCCGCTGCTCCTAGTCTTCGGATAAGGGGATTTTCTGAGTCAGGGAGGGGAAATGCGGCTCCCCTCGATCTGCAAGGCGGTCCCCCTTTGCTTCACCACTCTCCAAGGTGGCTATGGCTTCTAGTGAAGCCCCCGACAGGGAGAGCTCGGAACGGACCCGTGGAGGTTGCAGATCTGGCAGCAAAAGCTCAACCCGAAGTCGAGAGAAGTTTCCTGAGGATGGGCTCCAACACGAGTCCGAAAGCTCGGAAGACTAAAATTCTGGTCCCAATGACTGACCCAGATTGGATCCTGCAACATTATCCTGGGATATGTATATTTGATAAGCCGCCTGGGAAAAGCCAAAGGAAATCATCAAAACCATAAAAAAAAAGCAAAAGTTAGAATATTTCGGACACCCGGCAAAATACGGCATCCTTCACTTAATTCTCTCCAAGGAAAGACTGAAGGCAAACGAGGTCCAGGCAGAAGAACATAGTGAAACTCCATTAAATTAAATGTTTGTTTGCTATAATTTTATATCGGCACCAAAACAATTCATAATCCATTCCCTTAACCAAATAACCAGTCTCATTTTGCAAACTGCCTTGCGAAGGCCATTTACCTTGAAAAAATGGGATAGATCTATTGAAAAAAAAATTATATTTATAAACCTCCTCTTTACTTTGCTGGTGAAGTGTGATAAGCAGATTGTGTGAACAGGGCTTAGGTATCTGATGGAGGACGACTGTCAGGTGCGTGAAAAAAACAACCTCTCGCTAAATATAAATGGAAACAGAATTGAGAAAGCTGATAAATAAGACAAATGGAAATTAAATTTACAAGGCCTCCGTTCTCATTGTGACCCTTTGCAGGCAACTGCATACCCGCTGATGCATAATTTGGAGTCTGTTAACCTCCATGCCCTGCCTAATTTTGTCATTTTCTAAAGACTTATTTTAATTTAAAAGAAATAATTGGGAAGCTAGCACGGAGCCAAGCAAACCGCCAGCCTCAAGCATAATTTTTTTTATTTCTCATTATGTTTCCAGAGTGTGCTTTTATATTTTGTACACATTTTTTAAAAATGATACTGATAAGTGTGCAATTTAGAATAGAAGTTTTTATAGAATAGAATAGAATAGAACAGAACAGAACAGAACAGAACAGAACAGAACAGAACAGAATAGAATAGAATAGAATAGAATTCTTTATTGGCCAAGTGTGATTGGACACACAAGGAATTTATCTTTGGCTCATATGCTCTCAGTGTACATAAGGAGAATAAAATACATTCATCAAGAATCATAAGGTACAACACTTAATGTTAGTCATAGGGTACAAATAAGCAATCGAATCATGCAAGGAAACAATCAATATAAATCAGATACCAGCAACAAAGTTAGAGTCATACAGTCATAAGTGGGAGGAGATGGGTGATAGGAATGATGAGAAGATTAATAGTAATGCAGACTTAGTGAATAGTTTGACGGTGTTGAGGGAATTATTTGTTTAAGAGAGTGATGGCGTTTGGGGGAAAAAACTGTCCTTGTGTCTAGTTGTTCTGGTGTGCAGTGCTCTATAGCATCGTTTTGAGGGTAGGAGTTGAAACAATTTATGTCCAGGATGCGAGGGGTCTGTAGATATTTTCACAGCCCTCTTTTTGACTCGTGCAGTATACAGGTCCTCCATGGAAGGCAGGTTGGTAGCAATTATTTTTTCTGCAGTTCTGCATTCAGTTGTGCTTACACGTATGTCTAGCACTTTCACCTATCAGGAAGAGGCATGAACTGAATTGGATACCCGGTTTGGTGTAGTGGCGAAGGTGCGAGCCTAGAAGCCAGGTGACTGTGTGTTCTAGTCCCGCCTTATCTACGAATGGTGGCTGGGTGCCAATCCCTCCCTCTCGGTCCAACCCAACTCATGGGGTTGTTGTGGGAAAAATAGGAAGAAGGACTGTTGTGTATCTTTGCTGCTTTGAGTAATGTATAAAGTCCCGTATTTTTCAGAGTATAAGATGCACCGAAGTATAAGACACACCTTAGTTTTTGGGGAGGAAAATAGGGGGAAAAAATCTGCCTACTAGGTATTCATCTGGCTAGTCCTTAGCCTGGTTAGCTTCAGCACATTAGTTCGCTGGCTGGTTTAGAGGTTGGGGCTGGTTGAGGCTGAAAAACAGCTTCAAAAGCACAGCTGATCGTCGGAGGGAGCTCCAGTGATTAAAGCAGGCAAAGCGCGGAAGGGGTAAGAGAAGGCAGCAGCTGTTCCGGGTAGCCATTTTGGACTCCACGCGTAGCGTTTTCAGCCTCCAAACATGATGGGGTGAGCTCCTGTTCTTGCCCCAGCTCCTTCCAACCTAGCAGTTCAAAAGCATGCAAGCGTGAGTAGATCAATAGGTACCACTTCGGTGGGAAGGTAACAGCATTCCGTGCACCTTTGGCATATAGTCATGCTGTCCACATGGTGTTGTGGCCCGTCAGCAGCCTGTGCAGATTGTAGCTGATTCCGACAACGAGGAGGCTGGTGTGGTGCTGCGCCAGCAGCCTGTGCAGCTGGCGCTCGAGTCGGACAGTGAGGAGGCTGGAGAAGATGTGGTGCCAGAGGCGGGGATTCAGCCAGGGCCTTCAGAACCTCCAGAAGCTCCCTTAAGTGAAGAGGATGAAGAGGAGGAGCCTCTTCTCAATGCACGGGCGTGCAGAGCTGCCAAAAGGCAGGAGTGGCTCCTCAGGAGGAGGTCTCCTCGAGAGTAAGGCTTGGGGCCAATTGGCCACTCCCTTAGCCTATTTAAGGAGGAACACCGATTGCAGCAAGTTGTAGGGAACAACTTTAGTTCACTCTCCTTCACGTCTGGATTCTCTGCAAAATTGCTTCTGGGCTTTCTGCCAACTCTAGTAAGACTGTGATTACCTTATCTCAGAATTCTTATAGGCTGTTAAGACAGTTTATTAACAGCCTTTGGTTGAAAAAGACTGAGTTATTTGAGTAAAATAAGCTTTGTATAGAGTTTGTGTGTGCTGCGTTCTTTGGGGTCCGTAGCTGGGGCAGAACACATGGCCACGGAAGCATCTTCAACAATGCTGACACCCTCGGCTAAGAAATGGAGGTGAGCAGCGCCCCTTAGAGACAGAACCGACTGGACAGGGGAATCTTTTACCTTTATATACTTCTACAGTTGCACTAATACACACATTCAATGTTGGCTGCCCACATAGGAGACAGCGAGAGGAAAACATAGGAAACGTGTGCTTAAATCAGCAAAATAGGAAAGACATTAAAAGGAAAATGCACGTTAATAGAGAATTGGGGTTCCTTGAATACCATCTTGAAAATATATCAATTGAAAATAAATACAACAACGGAGAGGGAATAGAGAGAGGAGTAAAGAGACAAGATAGAAAGAGGGGAGAAAGGAGAGAGAGGGATAGAAGAAAGGGGAAAGGAGAGGAAGAAAAGGAGGGGAAATAAGAGTGAGAGAGAGGGTTAGAAAGGGAGGAAGAGTGGAGGAGTAGGGGAAAGGAAGAGGAAGTAGTGAAGGGAAGGGGAGGAGGAAAGAA
>NW_026844101.1:5273868-5363844 GCF_029531705.1 Pantherophis guttatus
AGAGAGAGAGAGAGAGAGAGAGAGAGAGAGAGAGAGAGAGAGAGAGATTCAATACGTTTCATTGATACTCCCCAATATATTGAGCATGTTGATTTCCCTTATGTCACATTAAAAATTGCAGTTCTCCACAACTTTTCAGATGTTTTATGGGCTCTTTGCAACTCTGGATAAAGAAGACATATATTTTCTGGGTTTGTTTCTTTTCTGGCAGGGGATGGAGAAAGTCCCTTCAATGGTGTATTTTTTTTTTTCACTGCAGGAGTGCAATAGAAACACAAGAGGGCAGCAGTGCTCTATCTTACTGAACATTTCATTGGGGGGGGAGAGAGACAGAAAGAGAGAGAGAGAGACAGACAGACAGACTGACTAATTTTTACAGCTGCAAATGAGGGATTTGCATAAGGTGTTTGTCATAATAAAAGCTGCTTGTGCAAGTGATAAGAGGAAGAGCAATCTAGTGAGTAAAGTTGTTGTGGTTATTAGTAAAATTACGTCTTCTCCCTATCTAAAGTCTAATATTGTTGTACCAAATTCTGCCTTTTGCAATTTCTCTCTCTCTCTTTTTTTTTTATTGAAAAGTTTTTACAAACATTTTAACCAAGTTTTGAGCCCCACCTCCCACCCCATTACCCCTCCCTCCCCTCCCCCTTCTCCCCCCCGACTTCCCAGAACGAAATACAGAGTATTTCATTTAGCAATCTTAATCTAACATATGCTAACTATCTATAAACTCTTTTCATCCCTTTTTCACTTTAACTCCCTATTTACGTAGCTAAGTAATAACATACCTTCTTAAATCCAAATATTCATTCATATGAGGACCCAGTTTGTGGGGGCAATAAGCTGACTTTGTATAAACATACAAAAGTATGAAGGCTATTGTTAACGCATTGTAAGCCGCCCTGAGTCTCCGGAGAAGGGCAGCATATAAATCAAATTAATATATATATATATTATTTGAAACTTTTTAGTCCCATATTTGTTTTGAATATAATCAATCCACCTTCTCCAATCCACAATATATCGTTCTTGTGATTTGGTCTTTCAAATATGCTGAGATTTTCGCCATTTCTGCTAAGTTCGATACTTTTAATGTCCATTCTTCTACAGTAGGTAGATCTTCTTTCTTCCAATATTGCATCTCTTTTAAAGCTTCCCACAGCTAGGAACCATTTCTCTCCCCCACCCCCCGCTTTTAAATTGCCCGTAAGATTGAGAAGCCTAGAGAGTATCCCAGAAGGACTGCTACCCAGTGGCTATTTCTCAGAATAGAAACTGGGTAGATAATGTGGCTTGCTGTCAATGTGCTGAAATCCGAGGGAAGAGGAGTGGGGGACCTCGTGAAAACAAATTGAATCTTGTATGGAAGCCGCGTTGATTCCACCTTTTATAAAGTCTCGCTTTGCGTTTCCAACGAGACGAGGAAGAAATTCCGAGTGGAATGGAGCAGCAGGTATACAGCAGATAATCCTCAAATTATGGGCCACGATGGAGCCCGAAATGTATGTTGCTCAGTGTCAGGAATCTGCTGAGTTGAGTCTTGCCCCATTTTTACGACTTTTCTGGCCACTTTTGTTAAGCGAATCACTGCGGTGGTTAAATGAGTAGCCCGGTTGTTAAGTGAATCCGCTTTTCCCCATTGACTTGGCTTGTCGGAAGGTTGCAAAAGGGGAATCACATGACCTCTGGGGACCCTGCCACCGTCATACATACGAGCCAGTCGCCTGAATTTCGATCACGTGAGCATGGAGATGCTGCAACGGACATCGGTGTGAAAAATGGTTCATATCAGTCACTTTTCTTCAGTGCTGTTGTAACTTGGAACTGTCTCTAAATCAACTGTTGTAAGCCTGTACTAATAGCAGCGTTCCACGTTGCAGCCTTCTTTTGCAGGACTCTTTTCACAAATTAACATTCCTCACGGGGACAAGTTTTAGCTGGCCAGCCACCTTCCGTTGCTAACTTCTCTAACCCAGCAGTCACCAACCGGTGATCCGTGAGAAAATTTTGGTGGTCCGCAGAAAAATTATTTGCATTTTTTGATATTGCACTGAATCAGGGGTCCTCAAACTACGGCCCCTGGGACGGATACGTGCAATGAACGTTTGTGTTGCTGCAGAGAGTCTCCCGCTTGGGGGTCTTTTTGTGTGGGTTGGAAGGGGGCAGAAATTCCGACTTGGGGTCTCCTTCAGCCTCCTGGTGTGGGGCTTTGGGCGAAGGCTGGAGGGAAGCACCGCTGGTGGCGAAGAGCCGGAGAGCCTTGTTTCCAGTGGGACTGCCTCATGGCCTGGAACTGGCTGACCATCTCAGCCCGCTGAGCCTCCAGGCGCTGGTAGCTGGCCTTGCACTCCCACAGGTCTTCCCTCTGCTTGGAAAGCCTATGCTCCTAGTCCTCAGTGAGGTGCTTCTGCTGAGCCTCCTTCTCGGTCAGATCCAATTTGAACTAAGCTGTTTTGCCAACTCTTTCTCGTGGGGGCTGCTTAGCTCCAACAACTGCTTCCTGTTGGGGCCCTAAGGAGCCCGGGTGGGGAGGAAAGGAGGGGCTGGGAGGGGAGGGGTGAGTAGAGGCCGGCGCCCTCAATGTGAGTGACATCGAGTTGGCCATGCCCATTGAGTCACATGACCACCTAGCCACTCCCACCCAGCCGGTCATTAGGCAGATCATATTAGTGGTCCGTGGGATTTCAAATTATGAATTTAGTGGTCCCTGAGGTCCGAAAGGTTGGGGACCCCTGCTCTAACCGATTAAATCTCCTTCTTGCTCTTTCTTCTCTCTTCCTCTAGCAAATCTCCTCCGGGCAACTGAGTCTGGAAGACCTTTTAGAGATGTCAGACGAGCAGGTCTGCAAGACGGTGGAGAAATTTGGGGCGAATTGGGAAGAATGCGCCCGACTCAACGCCTCTCTCTCCTGCCTCCGGAACGTGTATAAGTCAGGTGCGGGAGCCCCAGATTTCTTTTTTTCCAGTTGGTGGTGTGTGAAGGTTCGGTCTGATGTTGAGACTCTAGAAAGAGTGCAGAGAAGAGCAACCAGGATGATGAGGGGGCTGGAAGCTAAAACATACGATGAATGGTTGCAGGAACTGGGCCTGGCTAGTTTAGTGAAGAGAAGGACCAGGGGAGGTAGGAGAGCAGTCTTCCAATATTTGAGGGGCTGCCACAGAGAGGAAGGAGTCAAGCTATTTTCCAAGGCACCTCTGAAGGCCAGACAAGGAATAATGGATGGAAACTGAACAAGGAGAGATTCAACCTGGAAATAAGGAGAAAGGTTCTGACAGTGAAAACAATCAAACCGATGGAACAGAAGTTGCCTTCGGAAGTTGTGGGAGCTTCATCACTGGAGGCTTTCAAGAAGAGACTGGACTGCCATCTGTCAGAAAGGGTGTAGGGTCTCTTGCTTGGGTGGGGATGTTGGACTAGATGACCTACAAGGTCCCTTCCAACTCAGTTAATCTGTTTCCACTGGGGAAAAGATAGAACATAGAATAACAGAAAGGACTTTGGAGGTCTTGTACACCAACCCCCTGCCCATGGCAGCAGGAGATCCTATAGGATTCCGGACAAATGGCTGTCCAGTCTGTTCTTGAAAACCTCCATGGATGGAGCACCCACAACTTTAGACTGTCAATTTAGAGTTTAGACTGTCAACTTTAGATTGTCAACTTTAGACTATCAGCTTTAGACCATTAACTTTAGATGGTTAGCTTTAGATGGTCAAGTTTAGATGGTCAGCTTTAGACCATCAACTTTAGATGGTTAGCTTTAGATGGTTAACTTTAGATGGTCAGCTTTAGACCATCAACTTTAGATGGTTAGCTTTAGATGGTCAACTTTAGATGGTTAGCTTTAGATGGTCAGCTTTAGACCATCAACTTTAGATGGTTAGTTTTAGACCATCAACTTTAGATGGTCAGCTTTAGACCATCAACTTTAGATGGTCAACTTTAGATGGTCAGCTTTAGATGGTCAGCTTTAGACCATTAACTTTAGATGGTCAACTTTAGATGGTCAACTTTAGATGGTCAACTTTGGATGGTCAGCTTTAGACCATCAACTTTAGATGGTCAACTAGATGGCCAGCTTTAGATGGTCAACTTTAGACCATCAACTTTAGATGGTCAAGGTTAGCTGGTCAAGTTTGGATGGTCAGCTTTAGACCATCAACTTTAGATGGTCAACTAGATGGTCAGCTTTAGATGGTCAACTTTGGATGGTCAACTATAGATGGTCAGCTTTAGACAGACAACTTTAGACCTACAAATTTGGACTGTCCACGCAGGTAGGTCTGTTAGAAATGAGAAAGACTTTAGTCCAAATGCTTTATGTCACCTCCACAGTTAACATATTATCTCTATCTGAAGAGCTTCCACATCTGAAAACCTATTATGGACTCTCTCCGGTCAGGATGGGTTACAAATTCACAACTTCAGTTCACCATTGATCTCCATTCTCTCTCTCTCTCCCTCTCCCTCTCTCTCTCTCTCCCTCTCTCTCGTTTTTTTTACTTTTTTTTTTTAATGATCTCCAAATCTAGGCTAAGATCGCCCATAAGCCCCGGTCAACACAAACAGTCTATTTGGATTGTTATGGGGATAGTAGTCCCAGCTTTACCATCACCTCCTTTGGCTCTCTTGATCATGGCACATGATGTATTTGTTGACAGAGGGTCTGCTCTGGTGAGAAGGGGAAAAGAGAAAAAAATTCACCAGAAGATTAAAACATATGACGGAACATATGTTGGTTGTGTCTAGTCTAGTGAAACCCTAGTGAATTGAATCCCTAGTGCCGCGTAACAGGGGGAGCTCCCGTGACTCATCCCAGCTTCTGCCAACCTAGCAGTTCGAAAGCAGGTAAAAAATGCAAGTAGAAAAATAGGGACCAGCTTTGGTGGGAAGGGAACAGCGTTCCATGCGCCTTTGGCGTTGAATCATGCCGGCCACACGATCACGGAGACGTCTTTGGACAGCGCTGGCTCTTCGGCTTTGAAACGGAGATGAGCACCGCTCCTTAGAGTCAGGAACGACCAGCACATATGTGCGAGGGGAACCTTTACCTTTAATCTCCCTTTATTTCTTTGTCAGTAAATTTAAATTTAACACAAAAAATTCCAGTTGCGAACCGCCCAAATTTTGATCCCACAACTCTGGGGATGCTTGTAACAGTCGTGAATGCGAGGATCCGTCCTAGGTTCCTTTTTTTTTTCCCAGTGCAGTTTTAACTTCACATGGTCACTAAACGGGTATTTGTAAGTTGAGGACTTACCTGTGGTACAGCATGATCAATGTGGTCCATTTCTCTCCCCCTCTGGTTGTTTAACTGGTAATTTGCCAGATTGTGGAGATCGTTATGGAAAATAAAATCGAGGTTGCCTAGCAACCTCAGGGCAATTTTATGGCGTTCCAGGCAAGGTGCTGGATTTTTCCAGTTGTCAGGTATGTATCTTCTCTGCTTCTGACCTATTGGATCTTCTGTGCCTCCCTGAAGGAGTGGAGAACAGCCCATAAATAATCCAAAGAATTAAAGCCAGAAATCTGTCAGCAAAACAATCAAGAGTTTTTTTTGCCACCTGACGGGGGAGTTCAGTGGTTTGGAAATCGTAGCATTTCTCCTCCTGAGAAACAACAGGAGAAGTTAGAGCAACAAAGACGAGAAGAAAACTGAGATCACCCCTTCCTCCACTGAACAGAATAGGATAGGATAGGATAGGATAGGATAGGATAGGATAGGTGTCAGCACTTCAAACTGCATTTACTCTAGTGCTGACATAAGGCACTAGGCTGCAATACTGTATATTGGGAGAATGTGAGTTCTAGTCCTAATTTAGAAATAGAAATAGAATAACAGAGTTGGAAGGGACCTTGGAGGTCTTCTAGTCCAACCCCCTGCCCTGCCCAGGCAGGAAACTCTACACCACTTCAGACAAATGGTTATCTAATCTCTTCTTAAAAACTTCCAGTGTTGGAGCATTCACAACTTCTGGTGGCAAGTTGTTCCACTGATTAATTGTTCCAACGGTCAGGAAATTCCTCCTTAGTTCTAAGTTGCTTCTCTCCTTGTTTAGTTTCCGCCCGTTGCTTCTTGTCCTGCCCTCAGGTGTTTTGGAGAATAGCTTGACTCCCTCTTCTCTGGGGCAACCCCCTCAATGACTGGGGGACTGCTATTATGTCACCCGTTAGTCCTTCTCTTCCTTAGGTTAGGCTTGGCTTAGACATTTCTTTTTGGACTGGTTCCAAAGCAGTAAATCACAACCCAACAAACCACATTGCAGGCACCAGGCACCTGATAAAGTGACCTTCTGGACCGTCTACCTTTTAATCAAAAATTGTTCATCTGGAAAGGTTCTGATTTATGGCAAACCAAATAGCTTTGCAGCCATTAGACCCTGCTGGTTTGCTGTCTTTTGAACAGTAGAGGGCGCTATAGGATAACGGAAATTCAGAGGTGAACCGCAACTTATTTTAAATAAGACAGATATATTTTATACAGAGAGAGAGACAGAGAGACAGAGAGACAGAGAGAGAGAGAGAGATGATAGATAGATAGATGATAGATAGTAAGAGATTGAGATAGATAGATGATAGATAGATGATAAAGAGATAGATAATAGACAGATAGATGATAGACAGATAGAAAGATTATATAGATAGATAGATGATAGGTGATAGAGAGATAGATAGATGATAGATAGATAGATAGATGATAGAGAGATAAGAGATAGATGATAGATAGATAGATAAATAGATGATAGAGATAGATGATAGACAGATAGATTATAGATAGATAGATGATAGGTGATAGAGAGATAGATGATAGATAGATGATAGATAGATGATAGATGATAGAGAGATAGAGATAAATGATAGATAGATGATAGATAGATCTAGATAGATAGATAGATAGATAGATAGATAGATAGATATAGATAATAGATAATTAGAGATAGATAGATGATAGATGATAGCGAGATAGATAGATAGATGATAGAGATAGATGATAGAGAGATAGATAGATGATAGACAGATAGATAGATTATAGATAGATAGATGATAGATAGATGATAGAGAGATAGAGAGATGATAGAGAGATAGAGATAGATGATAGACAGACAGACAGACAGATAGATAGAAAGATAGATTTCATTGAAAAGAACAGATTCTGGGTTGTATGGTAGATTTTCAATCCAATTGCCACGGATTCCTGCCCATCAGGAACTGTAAGTCGATCAACTGATTACGTTCCACCAAGTTCCTGTTGATTTTTAGGGACTGCATAGATATTCTCCATGGCGATCTGTCCCTAACTTGGTCCTTCAGCCATTGAATAGCGCACTCGTCTTGGTCACTGTAATTGAATCCATCCCCCTTGGTGCCGGTCATTTTCGTCTACTTTTTCCTTCCACCTTTCTCAGAATCTTTGCATAAGGGTCTTTGCATCATGTGTCCAAAGTAGGGAGATTTGAGCCTGGCTCTTTGTGTCTTGAGGGAGATCTATGGGCTGATGAGTTCAATGATCCATTTTCGTTTTTTCTTGACTGTCCACAGTAGCCTTAGGAGTCTTCCCCAGCACCAAAAGCTCAAAGGAATCAATACTCATCCTAGCCTTCTTTTTCAGGCTCTACTTATGGTTTCCTTAGAGTGCTACAGGGAATACCGTAATTTGAATAATTTAGATCTTTGTTGGTATATAGACTCATCATGGCATCTGACTATCTGTGATGACCTGGGGCATGGCACAGAGACAACACAGTCAGCTGATAGTTGAAACTACCTCTTTATTGCTCCAACTTTCCTCCAAATGCTTCCACGTTTCTGGCAAGTCCCAGAGCAAAGTGATCACACACACACACACACCCATCCAGCAGCCTCTGGCTGCAAATAGTCCAGCACAATGCTGTGAGCACAATGGCTGCAAAGCAAGAAATCCAGCAGGGCAAGGGAATAAGTCAATGAGTTCAGGAAGCAAAGGAACAAGGCAATTAATCCAGGAAGCAAGGAAGAAAGCAAGAAGTCCAGGAGACTTCAAACGTCAGCGACGGCACACAACACTCCATGAATTCAGTGTTTGTTCCCGACAAATGCACCTCCCCACAGCGTCTCCTTAAGTCTCAGTCCCCAGGTGTGCCTTGTGAAGAGGGGCGGAGCGCTCTCCTCCTGAGTAGTCAGGTCAGCCTGTGCTGTTCCTGCCTTCTCTCCACTCTCCGTGCTTGAGGATCAGGAGGGGGTGGTCCTTGCTCATCGCCTGTCTCTCATGTTCACTGCTTAGACTCTCTTGGTCATCCTGCCCCTGTTTCTCCCTGCCTACAAGCTGACCCAATCCTCAAAGTCCCTGGCCTGACTCGGCTCGCTCCTTCCCACATTCCTCCGAAACCAACGTAGCCTCAATTTCCATCGACTCCAGGTCTTGCTCGTCTTCCTCCGCGGATTCAGGCTCCGACGGGGAGGCACGACACTATCTTTAGGGCAAAACTCTTCTGAAAATCTTGCCAGGAGAACTGAAGGGACAATCCAGGGAGTTGCCAGGAATTATAAGTAGAAGTTCAGAAAGGCAAGGCGAATGCTTCCCTTTCCTAGCATCTAAGGCAGTGTTTCTTCAACCTTGGCAGCTTTAAGGTATGCAAGCTGGCTGGGCGAATTTTGGGAGTCGAAGTCCAAAGAACTTAAAGTTGCCAAGTTTGAAAAACACTGATGGGAAGCCATGCGTGCTTGGCTTCCAATGATGCGTCTTCATGCCACTGTTGATGGTTTCCCCCCGCCCCCTCCTCTCTTTTAGGATCCAAATATCCCACACCTAAGAGGAAACAGCAAGCAGGCAACAGCTTCCATTCCTATTACATACAAAAATAATAAGAGGCTTGTAGACTAAATCATAAGAGGAATAATGAAGGGAACTGGATATGTCTAGCCTAACGAAGAGAAGTCTTAGAGGGTAACATGATAGCAGTTTTCCAAAATAAGAGAGTTGGAAGGGACCTTGTAGGTCATCTAGTCCACGCACACCCCACCCAAGCAGAAGAGTATTTCCAGTACTTGAGAGGCTGTCACTGAAACGAGGGGGGTCAATGTATCTTCCAAAGCACCCGAGGGCAGGACAAGAAGCAATGGATGGAAACCAGGGGTGAAATCCAGCAGGTTCCTACAGGTTCTGGAGAACCGGTGGTGGAAATTTTGAGCAGTTCGGGGAACCGGTAGCAGAAATTTTGAGTAGTTTGGAGAACCAGCAAATACCACCTCTCGCTGGCCCCAGAGTGGGGTGGGAATGGAGATTTTGCAGTATCCTTCTCCTGGAGCAGGGAAGGGATGGGGATTTTACATTATCCTTCCCCTGGAGTGGGGTGGGAATGGAGATTTTGCAGTATCCTTCCCCCAGGAGTCGGGAGGGAATGGGGATTTTACACTATCCTTCCCCTGGAGTGGGGTGGGAATGGAGATTTTGCAGTATCCTTCCCCCAGGAGTCAGGAGGGAATGGGGATTTTACACTATCCTTCCCCTGGAGTGGGGTGGGAATGGAGATTTTGCAGTATCCTTCCCCCTGGAGTGGGGTGGGAATGGAGATTTTGCAGTATCCTTCCCCCAGGAGTCAGGAAGGGAATGGGGATTTTACAATATCCTTCCCCTGGAGTGGAGTGGGAATGGAGTTTTTGCAGTATCCTTCCCCTGCCACGCCCACCAAGCCACGCCCACAGAACCGGTAGTAAAAAAATTTGGATTTCACCACTGCCTCGGAAGTCTTCTAGGCCAACTCCCTTGCTCAATCAGGAGACCCGATACCATTCCGGACTAATGGCTGTCCAATTTCCTTCTTGAAAACCTCCATATCTGTGAAGTTTTCTTCTAAACAGCATGGAACCAGCTGGAGATTTTCCTCCAAAACTTCCCATCCAGCCCGCATCCCCAAGATTTCCTAGCGATCTGTATCCATCCGATGTGATCTTCCCGAAATCTCTTTCGCCACTGTCGAAGTGTGAATCAGCTCCGTTCCCCCCTCTGGGGAAACTGTAATTAATTAGAGGTGAATGAATCTTGCTTTCCATGGTGCATACTCTCAAAGAAAGAAAACCCGAAGTATATATTCTAAGAAACATTTTATTATAAAAGTACAAAACTAGCTAACTACATCTTACCGGCAGTTTTATCACACAGACGGACAAAGGAAAGAAGAGCCTGTAGTACAGTGGACTAAGGCACTGTGATTAACATCTGCAGCTTGCAATTACTGCAAGTTCGAATCTCCCCAGGCTCAAGGTTGACTCAGCCTTCCATCCTTTCAGAGGTAGGTGAAATGAGGACCCAGATTGTAGGGGCAATAAGCTGACTTTGTATAAATATACAAAAGAGCCTTGGTAGTACAGGGGTTTAAGGCACCCTGTTATTAAGCTGGTTATTAAGACCAGCTGCCTGCAATTACTGCAGGGTTCGAATCTCGCCAAGGCTCAAGGTTGACTCAGCCTTCCATCCTTTCTAAGGTAGGTGAAATGAGGACCCAGTTGTGGGGGCAATAAGCTGACTTTGTATAAATATATACAAAAAGGATGAAGGCTATTGCTGAGCACATTGTAAGCCGCCCTGAGTCTCCGGAGAAGGGCGGCATATAAATTAAAGCAAAAAAAAAAAAAAAAAGTTAGAAAAGAAAGAATGTAGACAGGCGCAGTAGCCCAATGTCTCACAAGACCAGCCTTATCTTAGCTACAGATAAGTTCCCTGGCAAGGCTACCGTAAGTCTTAGAATGGGAGCTCAGCTGGCAAACACTTAACGCAGTGACAATGCCACTGTCCATTAAAATCCCCCATTGCGCTATCAAACGAACCCAAATATTTTGCCCTTCCTTTGTTTTATGTCAGGGGAGGACCGAGATTGGGGGGGGGGAGAGACAGGAGAAAGTGGAGCTTCCAGGAATGAGGCGAGGAAGAGATTAAATTTTGTCTGGCTGCGTTGATTTCACGCTAACCAAGCTGGCAGAACCGAAGCAGCCAACTGTATGGCGTCCTGGGAAAAATCCCGATACAACTTTATGCTCTGCTCCTGTTCAGCAAAGAGCCTTTTTACGTTAAAAGGGAAGAAATCTTTCTCCATAATTATACTTCCCGTCGCATTTGATTCTTCCCTCGGCTGCTTTTCCTTCCTGGCTTCCTTCAGGCATGACATTAAATTTATCACTCATAAAAAAAAAAAAAAGAGAGAGAGAGAGAGAGGAAAACAGTTTGCATGTAGCTCAGCTGTCCATTTTTACCAGAGATTCTCCTTAGGGTTCTTCTCTCTTAGAGAAGAGACACTTTGGGCTATCTGACTTGAAGCTGGCAAGCAAAACTTTAGCTTTCTTTAAAAAAAATAAATAAAAAAATCAAGGCTCTAGTCTTCATGATTATGAAGATCGGCTGCGAATGGAAGAAGCTCTTCTTGATTCCTGTACAAGAATAATAGAATAGAATAGAATTTTTACCGGCCAAGTGTGATTGGACACACAAGGAATTTGTCTTTGGTGCACACACTCTCAGTGTACATAAAAGAATAGAATAGAATAGAAATAAGGAGTAGAGTAGAATAGAATAGTATAGAATAGTATAGAACAGAATAGAATAGAATAGAATAGAATAGAATAGAATAGAATAGAATAGAAATAAGGAGTAGAGTAGAATAGAATAGAATAGTATAGAATAGAATAGAATAGAATAGAATAGAATAGAAATAAGGAGTAGAATAGTATAGTATAGTATAGTATAGTATAGTATAGAATAGAATAGAATAGAATAGAATAGAAATAAGGAGTAGAATAGAATAGAATAGTATAGAATAGAATAGAATAGAATAGAATAGATTAGAATAGAATAGAAATAAGGAGTAGAGTAGAATAGAATAGAATAGAATAGAATAGAATAGAATAGAATAGAATAGAATAGAAATAAGGAGTAAAGTAGAGTAGAGTAGAAAATAAATAGAATAGAATGGAATGGAATGGAATAGAATAGAATAGAATAGAATAGAATAGAATAGAATAGAATAGATTTTTATTGGCCAAGTGTGATTGAACACACAAGGAATTTGTCTTAGGTGCATAAGCTCTCAGTGTACATAAGGAGAATAAAATACATTCATCAAGAATAAAAAGATATAACACTTAGTGATAGTCAAGGTTACTAATAAGCTATCAAATCATACTAGGAAACAAATAAAAACAATATAAATTAAAAGATACAGGCAGCATGGTTATAGTCATAAGTGGGAAGAGATAGATACTAGTAAGGAAGAGAAGAAGAATAGTAGTACAGTCTTAATAAATAGTTTGACAGTGTTGTGGGTATTAGTCTTTAAGCAGAGTGATGGCATTTGGGAAAAAACTGTCCTTGTGTCTAGTTGTTTTGGTGTGCAGTGCTCTATAGCCTCGTTTTGAGGGTAGGAGTTGAAACAATTTATCTTTAGCAAATCCTAGCTTAGTGTATTGTGAGAATGCAGTAGATGGGTGTGAATGTGTGTATCATCCTAGCCTGCTTTTCTTTCAAAGACACGGCATTGGACGAAAAACTCAAAGAGTCCACGAAAGCGCACTAATACTCTGTAGATGTTGGATGTCGATTTTTGTTGAGTATACCTTTGCCGCGTGTCTATGCTTGCGTGTCACTTTTTAACAGCAAGTTTCTAATTGTTGAGACAGCGGCTCTTGAGCATCAAGCCAGCTTCCACCCACCCACCTCCAATCCCATCTCCCCACGTTTCCAGAGATAAGGAGATTCGGCTGAGATTTAATATCCCCAGACATGGAGACTTCTTCAAATGCAATCTTGAAATACCGGCTGCTTCCTCTTTAAAACGCTTTGCATCTTTCTTTCTTTCTTTTTTTTAAAGTTGCAAGAGATGGAAGAGTCAAGACTGATATTAATAAATTAGGATTAGGGGCAATGTCAGTATCAGTTAATGAGTCATTAATTAGGGCCATTCAATTTCCTAGGACATATCTCCACGGGGAATAATGTGCTGGCGGGAGTCAGGGAGGGGAAGGTAGGGCGTTCGTAGGCTTCCTTCAATCTGGCAGGGAGAAAGAAGCAAAAATGTCTGATATTTCTGCATCTAGATATGGCAGGGAATACGATTCATTTCCTTCCAGGTGTTTGGGACTACAGCTCCCATCTTGCCGTCTGGGTATGAAGCCGAGAAGAGCACAGTTTTCCTACTCCTCCGTTAGGGCATATTATTAAAAAAAAATGTCGAGACTCTGGAAAGAGTGCAGAAAAGAGCAACAAAGATGATTAGCGGACTGGAGGCTAAAACATATGAAAAACAGTTGCAGGAATTGGGTATGTCTACTTTAATGACGTGGTGGGACGCAGTGGCTCAGTGGCTAAGACGCTGAGCTTGTCAATCAAAAGGTCAGCAGTTCAGCGGTTTGACTCCCTAGTGCCACATAACGGGGTGAGCTCCCGTGACTTGTCCCAGCTTCTACCAACCTAGCAGTTCGAAAGCACATAAAAAATGCAAGTAGAAAAATAGGGACCACCTTTGGTGGGAAGGGAACAGCGTTCCGTGCGCCTTTGGTGTTGAGTCATGCCAGCCACATGACCACGGAGACGTCTTTGGACAGCGCTGGCTCTTCGGCTTTGAAACGGAGATGAGCACTGCCCCCTAGAGTCAGGAACGACTAGCACATAGGTGCAAGGGGAACCTTTACCTAAATGAAGAGAAGGCTTAGGGGATGACATGATAGCAGTCTTCCAATATCTGAGGGGCTGCCAGAAAGAAGAGGGGGTCAACTTATCCTCCAAAGCACCTGAAAGGCAGGACAAGAAGCAACGGATGGAAACGAATCAGGGAGAAAATCAACCTAGAACTAAGGAGGAATTTCCTGACAGTGAGAACAATTAATCAGTGGAACAACTTGCCTCCAGAGGTTGTGGATGCTCCAACACTGGAAGTTTTTAAGAAGATGTTGGACAACCATTTATCTGAAGTGGTGTAGGGTATCTTGCCTAAGCAGGGGGTTGGACTAGAAGACCTCCAAGGGCCCTTCCAACTCTATTATTTTCTTAAGCCATCAAATTTGGGCTGTCAGAAGTTCAGTTTGGATCTCCTTCTCAATCACACTGTGGTTTGGTTTGGGGTTAATGCAATATGTGAATCTAGCAAGGATTGCAAGTCATGGTTTATTACTTCAGTCCATGTGCACTTTGTGGTTTATTTAACAAACGGCGATGAACCTACCAGAGCTTATAATGAACTGAGAACTTAATTTAAGTCTCTGTGTAAGCCCTCCTTAAGGAGCTGTTAAAAAAAATCAGAGAGTGCGATCTTGGGTTCTTTTGTTGGGTTGGGAATTTGGCTATTAAAAAACTGTAAATAAAGAGTAAGGAAATGATGCGAGATCTCTCTAACGGAGAACTGCATGGCCCTTTTTGAAAATGCAAATGTGGTTTTTTTTTACCCCAAGGCTGGGTTTGAGCGGAAGAAAGATAGAAAGAAAGGAAAAGGTGATTCAATCTCCCTTCTTTTGTTTTCAGAGCAGCTGCAGGACTTTTTAAAGTATGCCGACATTTGTTGCCTTTTCCCACAACTGTTGTCATTTGGTTTGGTAAAATAGGCATGCCCTTTTCAGTACTTCTGTCCATGGTAAGGACACAAATGTATGTATGTATGTATGTATGTATGTATGTATGTATGTATGTATGAAGGTAGGTAGGAAGGAAGGAAGGAAGGAAGGAAGGAAGGAAGGAAGAAGGGAGGGGAGGGAAGAGAAGGAAAGGAAAGGAAAGGGGAGAACGAAGGAAAGGAAAGGAAAAAGAAAAGGAGAAGGAGGAGAGGGGAAAGGAGAAAGGAAAGGAAGGGAAAGGAAAGGAAAAGGAAAGGAAAGAGAAAAGAGGAAAGAGGAAAGGAAAAGAAAGAGGAAAGGAAAGGAAAATGGGAGGGAAAGGAAAGGAGAAGGAGGAAGGGAAAGGAGAAAGGAGAATGAAAGAGGAAAGGAAAGGAAAAAGGGAGGGAAAGGAAAGGAGGAGGAGAGGGGAAAGGAGAAAGGAGAAAGGAAAGGAAGTAAGAAAGGAAAGAGGAAGGGAAAGGGAAAAGGGAGGGAAAGAAAAGGAGAAGGAGGAGAGGGGAAAGGAGAAAGGAAAGGAAGGGAAAGGAAAGGAAAGAGGAAAGGAAAGGAAAAAGGGAGGGAAAGGAAAGGAGAAGGAGGAGAAGGGGAGAAAGGAGAAAGGAAAGGAAGTAAGAAAGGAAAGAGGAAGGGAAAGGAAAGAAAAGAAAAGAAAGGAAGAAGAGGAAAGGAAGGAAAGGAAAGGAAAAAAGAAAGAGGAAAGGAAAAGAAATCTCACGGTTGCCGAGGCCCTTTTCTCTTGGGCTAATTAAATAAACCTGCCTGTGAAGATGGACAAGTGAGACAGAAGATGGATATCAGGGCGCTTAACAAGTGAACGAACGGGAGGCTGCATGGACTTCACGCCCGTGTTCGTAGGCTTTACGGTTCCGTGCCATGAAGGAAAAGGTCACCCGTGTCGCCACGCTCTCCGTTCCCCAGGATGGCTGCTTGGCAGATGAGCTTTCCACGCCTGCCCCAGTGACGGATGTCGGGAGCTGGGAGCAGAGGACGTCTGTCAGCGGAGAACGGCATACATACATATCCTCATTCCCCCCCCCCCCCCCTCCCACCCCCCCCACTCCCCCGTTTTTCCCCCTAGAGATTCATCCAGCTCCCCAAACTTCTGTGCCTGCGATTTTGGCAAACGGGGTTGGCTTCTCCACCCTTGGCTGGCAGAGATGGAAATTATTAATAACGGAAAGGAATACGCTTCCTCCTCTCCTTTCTTTTCATATCGCTCCTCAATCCATCACTTTGACACGGGGGAGGGGGAGGGGGAAACCAACCCCCTCCCCAGTTTTTATTTCTCCCTGCCCCACGTTTGGGCTGTAGGGAAGAGGGGGTTCATTGGGGGGGGGCCCTTCGTGATCTCAGCACACCCCTCGAACGTTACTTAAACGCGGGATATTATTAAGCACGAGAGAGAGAGAGAGAGAGAGAGAGGAGCCTATTGGAATGGGAGGGCCAGGCTGATTAATCAAGTTTTTGAGCGCATGAATGTGATTGTCAGAAATATATCCTGAAAAATGCCAGGGTTGGGGGGGGGGGGGGCGGGAAAGGAGGATGTTTGGGAGAGGGGGGAGAAGAGAGAGAATGCAGAAATCCATTACTTCTCCAGATGAAGAGGGTGGGGATGGGGGCAGAGAGATGGGATCCCATTTGTCATTTTTATGAAACGGCTAATGCCTCTTCATTAGGATGTACCCAGATCAGCGGCCGGAAAGCAGGGAATGAGACTGCTGTGCAGGCGGGCGAAAGGTTTATCTTGATTGGGGTGTGTGTGTGTGTATTTTTATTTTTTTATTTTATTTTATTTTAATTTGATTTATATGCCGCCCTTCTCCGGAGACTCAGGGCGGCTTACAGTGCGTTAAGCAATAGCCTTCATACTTTTGTATATTTTATACAAAGTCAGCTTATTGCCCCCACAATCCGGGTCCTCATTTCACCTACCTTAGAAAGGATGGAAGGCTGAGTCAACCTTGAGCCTGGCGGGATTCGAACTTGCAGTAATTGCAGGCAGTAGGTGTAAGTGGATGTTAGTCTGCTGAGCCACCAGCTTGTTTGTAATGGGGTTGTACAGCGCGACTTTCCAACAGTCCATTTGGAGACCGTTCAAAGTTAAAGGTAAAGGTTCCCCTCGCACGTATGTGCTAGAGTCGTTCCAGACTCTAGGGGGCGGTGCTCATCTCCGTTTCAAAGCCAAAGAGCCAGCGCTGTCCGAAGACGTCTCCGTGGTCATGTGGCCGGCATGACGCAACGCCAAAGGCACACGGAACACTGTTTCCTTCCCACCGAAGGTGGTACTTATTTTTCTACTTGCATTTTTTACCTGCTTTCGAACTGCTAGGTTGGCAGAAGCTGGGAGAAGTCACGGGAGCTCACCCCGTTACGCGGCACTAGGGATTCGAACCGCTGAACTGCCGACCTTTCGATCGACAAGCTCAGCCTCTTAGCCACTGAGCCACCACCTCCCTCTACATATATAATACACATACGCAATACACAAACCCTCCTTGGAACATGATAGATTTATTCTGGACTGAGACCACAGGCTGGACATCATTCCTGTGGATAAATCCATTCTCAAGGGCCCCACCCAACTCTTTTCTTCTGTCCTCCTTTCTGCCTGTCGTCCGATTAATGACTCGTGCTGTTGAAATCGTTTAATTTTATGGACATGCAAAAAAAAAATAATAATCTGGTGTTGGGCCACCTGTCCACTTAGACAGACTCTTAGAGGAATCTCTCATCATCCGAGCAACATGAGGCCAGACACAACAGACCGTAATGGGAGGGTTCAAGGGGAGCCTTCAGCTGTTCAGCACTTCATTTGGTTATTTTTATGACTGCGCAAATGACCGACGGTGGGAAAGGCATCTGGGATGGAGAAGTCAACCTGGTGACTCACCCCTGTTGAATTAGGCGACGGGGTTCGAGGGTCTTATTTTGGGTTCGGAAGGGTTTTTTTTTTTAATGTACATTCAAGAGCCGGGCCGGCGCAGTGGTTAGAATGCAGGATTGCCGGCTAATTCTGCCCACTGCCAGGACTTCGATCCTGACTGGCTGAAGGTCGACTCAGCCTTCCGTCCTTCCGAGATGGGTAAAATGAGGACCCAGATTGTTGGGGGCAAGAGGCTGACTCTGGAAACCTCTTAGAGAGGGCTGTAAAAGCAGTGTGAAGTGGTATATAAGTCTAAGTGCTATTCTGTTCTGTTCTGTTCTGTCCTGTCCTGTCCTGTCCTGTCCTGTCCTGTCCTATTCCATTCCATTCCATTCCATTCCATTCCATTCTCTATTCTATTCTATTCTATTCTATTCTATTCTATTCTATTCTATTCTATTCTATTCTATTCTATTCTATTCTATTCTATTCTATTCTATTCTATTCTATTCTTTTTGATTCTACTTCTCTCATTCTTCTCCTACCTCTTCTTTCCCTCCTCCTTCTCCTTCTCCTTCTCCTTCTCCTTCTATTCTATTCTATTCTATTCTATTCTATTCTATTCTGTTCTGTTCTGTTCTGTTCTGTTCTGTTCTGTTCTATTCTATTCTATTCTATTCCTTTTGATTCTACTTCTCTCATTCTTCTCCTACCTCTTCTTTCCCTCCTCCTTCTCCTTCTCCTTCTCCTTCTCCTTCTCCTTCTCCTTCTCCTTCTCCTTCTATTCTATTCTATTCTATTCTATTCTATTCTATTCTATTCTATTCTATTCTATTCTATTCTATTCTATTCCTTTTGATTCTACTTCTCTCATTCTTCTCCTACCTCTTCTTTCCCTCCTCCTTCTCCTTCTCCTTCTCCTTCTCCTTCTATTCTATTCTATTCTATTCTATTCTATTCTATTCTGTTCTGTTCTGTTCTGTCTGTTCTGTTCTGTTCTATTCTATTCTATTCTATTCCTTTTGATTCTACTTCTCTCATTCTTCTCCTACCTCTTCTTTCCCTCCTCCTTCTCCTTCTCCTTCTCCTTCTCCTTCTCCTTCTCCTTCTCCTTCTCCTTCTATTCTATTCTATTCTATTCTATTCTATTCTATTCTATTCTATTCTATTCTATTCTATTCTATTCTATTCTATTCCTTTGATTCTACTTCTCTCATTCTTCTCCTACCTCTTCTTTCCCTCCTCCTTCTCCTTCTTGTCCTTGTCATTCTCTTCTCTTCTCTTCTCTTCTCTTCTCTTCTCTTCTCTCTTCTCTTCTCTTCTCTTCTCTTCTCTTCTATTCTCTTCTCTTCTATTCTATTCCGATTCCATTCTATTCCCTCTCTACTCTACTCTACTCTACTTTACTCCACTCCACTCAACTCCATTCCCCTGATTGCTCAATGGTTAGAATGCAGCATTCTGCCCACTGCCAGGAGTTCGATTCTCACTAGGCTCAAGGTTGACTCAGCCTTCCATCCTTCCAAGGTGGGTAAAACGACGACCCAGATTGTTGGGGGGGCGATAGGCTGACTCTGTAAACCACTTAGAGAGGGCCGGAAAGCTCTATGAAGCGGTATATAAGTCTAAGGGCTATTGCTGTTTGTTTCCTTTCCCTGTCCGATCTGGCCCCCAAGGCCCCCTCTTCTCTTCCCTCCTTCCACCAAACAACCCTCCCTCAAAATGCAAAACCTAGCTGGGCTTCATGGCCTTTTCTTTCTTTTTTCTTTTTTGTCTTTTGCATAAAATTGTAGGTTGCCTAGTAACCTGGGTGAGTTGTGGAGGAGGAATGCTCACGGAAAGCTTTTTTTTTTAAATTTTATTTTATTTTAAATCAGCCGTGGATTATTTTCCAACCTGTAAGACCTGGGCAGCCTTGCCCCGAGCTGATGCTCTCAGTAGGGATGCGTGCGTGCGTGCGTGTGGGTGTGTGCATGTGTGTAATACAGGTGGTCCTCGACTTATGACCACAGTTGAGTCCAAATATTTCTTGTGGCTAAGTGAGACAGTTGTGAGGTTTACCCCAGTGGTGGGTTGCTCCCGGTTCGCACCAGTTCGCAAGAACCGGTAGTAAAAATTTGTAGTAGTTCCGAGAACTGGTAATAACATTCGCTGGCCACGCCCCTGACCCGGTTGCCGCTCGCTTACCCCGCCCACCTCATCAGAGGCTTTTTTTTTTTACTGTTAAAAGCATTTTTTCTACAACCTCTTCAGCCAAAAAAATGTTTTTAAAAGTAAAAAAAAACAACAACAACCTCTGATGATCCCGCGGCTCAGCTGGGATCGTCAGAGGCTTTTAAAAGCATTTTTTTCTACAGGTTGTAGAAAACCTTTCTTAAGGTTGTAGAAAAAATGCTTTTAAAAGTAAAAAAAAAAAAAGCCTCTGATGATCGTGCGGCTCAGCTGGGCATGGTGGACGGGGGGGGGGGGGGGCCCGCAGGGATTTTTGCTACCGGTTCTCCGAACCATCCGCCGCCATCGCTACCAGATCAGGCGATCCGGTCCGAACCGGGAGCATTTCACCCCTGGGACACCCCTATTTTTACATCACCAATCAAGCTGCGACCCAGGCATCAGGAATAAATAGGAAGGAAACGTACATTGATAACGGCAAGAACATGCCTTAAGTCTGGGTGTAAGAGGAGCTGAACGGGGGTTCTCCTTGTGCAATGTCCTTTAGGCTATCTCTCTCTCTCTCTCTCTCTCTCTCTCTCTCTCTCTCTCTCTCTCTCTCTCTCTCTCTCTCTCTCTCTCTCTCTCCTTCCAGCCATTCCACTCCTATCTTTAGTATCCATCAATCATCATTAATTAGCAACAGTAATTACTCTCTCCTCTCCCCCTCCCCTGATGGCATTTTCCCTGGATAATTGTAAGTGGCTGACCCATAAATGCACTTTTTTTCCTCCTTGTAAGGATTGACCAGAAGTTAGTGCAGTGCAGTTATCTCATTTTTGCAAGGTGGGGTGGGGTGGAGTGGGGGAGATGCTGTGATTGGTTGGGTTCCTTGGGTGTTTGCAGATGGGGCACGCACAACCTCTTATTCCACAAGCTGTTAACCATCAACTTTTACAAGGATACCAATCTGGATGGGCTCTCTAGGTTTGCAAGATACATCCATCTCTCTCTCTCTCTCTCTCTCTCTTCATCCCTTTCTGTAGCTTTGTGTTGTGCTTCTACGATGTACAACGTCTACACAGTGTACAGCTTCGACAATCATCCATTTCTTCCTTCCCTGAAGAAAATCCTCTAAAGAGTTGTAACCGTGTGTTAAATATCCAGTAGCTTAACACAGAGAGGGAGGGAGGGAGTGGGACAGAGAGAGGGAGGGACAGGGAGGGAGGAAAGGAAGGAGAGGGACAGAGACAGGGACAGAGGGAGGGACAGGGAGAGAGAGGGAAAGAGGGAGAGAGAGGGAGAGAGGGAGGGACAGGGAGGGAGAGAAGGAAGGAAGGAGAGGGAGAAGGACAGAGGGGGACAGAGGGAGAGGGAGGGACAGGGAGGGAAAAAGAGGGAGGGACAGAGAGAAGGAGAGAGGGAGGGACAGGGAGGGATGGAGGGAAAGGGAGGGAGGGAGGGACAGGGACAGGGAGAGGAACAGGGACAGGGAGGGACTGTCTGACTGAACTGAGTTAACAGCATAACAGAGTTGGAAGGGACCTTGGAGGTCTTCTAGTCCAACCCCCTGCTCAGGCAGGAAACCGTACACCACTTCAGACAAATGTTTATCCAACATCTTCTTAAAAACAGGAAACCCAATAACTGTGATGGTGAACCTATGGCACGTGTGCCACAGGTGGCACGCGGAGCCATATTGGTGGACACGTGAGCTGAGCTCCAGCGCGCATGCGTGCTCCGGCCAGCTGATTTTTGGGCTTTCTGGGTCTACCGGAAGTTAGGAAACACACTGTTTCTGGCGTCCGGATGGCTTCCGGGGTGGTGGTGGGGAAGACCCATTTTTTGCTCTCCCCAGGCTCCAGAGCCTTTCTAGGAGCCTGGGGAGGGCAAAAACAGCCTTCCCCACCCCGCTGGAGGCCCTCGCCTTCTCCTCGTTGTTTTGATCCAGCCCTAAAGTCCTGCCGTCATGGCACGGTTGTTTATTTTATTTTATTTTTATTCACAGACCTGTTTTTTTTTATATCAGCAGTTTTATTACCACCAAGGACACTTTCTTCCACTTCACGTGTCCCCACCTTTTTTTAAAAAAAAACCCCCCTCTTTTAATCAACTCCTTCCTACTCTGTCTTGCAGCCTCTGTGCTTTTTTTCCTCTCCCTTCTTCTTCCTGACAGCCAGAAATAAATGGATTCCCTTGAAAAGGAAGCCTTGATAACAGGGCTATCAATTAATAGGCCCCTGTGAAATAAAAAAAAAAAAAGGAGGAGCTGGAAGATTTTCCCTTTTAGAATGCAAATGCGCTACCTTTTTAAGACACGCTTGGGTCGTTAGAGAAAACCAGATCAAACGTGTCAAGAGGGAAAAGTTTCCCCTTGCAAGAATTAAAATTGGGTGAGATCCGTACAGGTTGAGGTACTCAGTGCTTCTACTGGCCTTAGTAATGAGGCGATCAAGGCATCTGTGTGAAGAAGATGCTCTGCCTTCCGTTGTACAATTCCCCTCTTCATCCATCTCCCTAGCTCCGTGATGGCGAACCTATGGCACGCATGCCACAGGTGGCACACGGAGCCATATCGATGGGCACGCAAGCTCAGCTCCGGCGTGCATGTGCACACTGGCCAGCTGATTTTTGGGCCTTTTGGGCCCACTGGAAGTCAGGAAAAAGGCTGTTTCCAGCTTCTGGAGGGCCTCCAGGGGAGTGGGGAAGGCCATTTTTGCCCTCCCCAGCCTCCTAGAAAGGCTCTGGAGCCTGGGAAGAGCGAAAAACGGGCCTACCTTGCCATCGCATGCCAAAAGTGGGGGGGAGGGGGGGGGGGGTTGCACATGCATGCATGGGGGCGGGGCACATAGAATTATAGGTGTGGGCACGCATGCGAGCGACCCACCGCACTCCCCCCACTTTCGGCACATGATGGCAAAAAGGTTAGCCATCACTGCCCTAGCTGTTGTGACCTAGGCTCACTTAGTCATTACAGGACACAATTCTCAAACAAAAACTATTTTATTATAACAGCGGAGAATTACTTCATTCCCAGCTTAGTCCAAATTAATTCCAAAACAAGTCCTTCAGAAAAAGTCCCTCGGGCTTATCACAAACTTTTATCTTCTTTGGCACCCTGCCAAAGACCTTTCTTGGCAAAGCCCCATGAAGTTCAGAAACAAGAGACGCCGACTGGAAAACAGAGTTAGCAACGGCTCCTCCTGTTCCTCTGCCTCTCTGCTGTCCGACTCTGGAGGCTCCGGAGTCCACGCATCACTCTCAGATGGCCCCGGTCCCATCTCTGCCTCTGACGCAGAGCCCTCATCCGGGCCTTCCCCAGATTCCAGGACTGGCCCCTGTTCTTCCTCAGCCTCATCGCTGTCCGACTCC
This sequence comes from Pantherophis guttatus, assembly GCF_029531705.1. The sequence goes on from NW_026844101.1 coordinate 5,296,829, forward strand.
GCTGCCAGCTCCGCGCATCCCATTGGACTTGCAAGGCAATAGGATGTCCATGTGCAAAGAACATGGCGGCGATGAACATGGCGGGCGGGGCGAATGAGTGGCCACCGGGGGTGTTTGCAGCCGGCCATCGCTACCGGTTTGGTGACCTTGCCCAAATTTCCGCGAACGGTACGCGCGAACCGGTGTGAACCAGCTGAATACCAACTCTGGTGTCAAGCTCAATTTCACTGAGGGCCGCGTCAGGGCTGTGGTTGACCTCGGGGGGAGGGGGGAGACCGTGTGGGCATGGCCAGCTTGACGCCACTCCCCAAACTGCTGGCATGTTTCCTCTTTGCATTGGGTAGACCGGGCTGAAGTGGCGCAGGTAGACCGGGTTGAAGCGATGCAGGGCCAACCCCTTACATTTTCCACGACAGCCCTACGGGCCAGATCTGACCACATCATAGGACAGATTCGGCCTTTGGGCCTTGAGTTTGACACCCCTGGCCTAGGAAGTCTGTTTAAAGCGGACTGAAATTGTAACGTGCACCCCGTCCTGACAGAGCGTGTGGGAACATGCTTCAAACTGTAAGCACGATTGCTATTTCTCCTTCCATCTTTTTGTCTCTCCCTCCCCACCACAGGAGGTAGTCTTTCCAAACAAGATTGGACCATCCAGTGGCCGCCAACGACCGAGACCAGCAAAGAAAACAACTCCATGTGCCAATCCGAATCCATGCAGTGGATCCGAACTCACCTCTCTCTGAGCCCCAAGCCTAAGTCCAAGTGCATCCCACACTTCTGCCACCCAACGCTGTCCCACGAGCTTGTCTACACGCACACGGACAGGCTAACCGTGGAAGGTTTTCCGGGACTCTTCCCTCCGCTGGAATCCGGCCACCGCTCCTTGCCCCCTTCCCCACGCCAGCGGCATGCAGCCCACACCCCGCCCTGCACCCCGAATATCATCACCACCATGACAGCTCCAGGGACACCGCCGGTCAGGAGGAGGAACAAAGGGAAACCCCCGGGGACGCCGCCCCCTTCGTCTCGGAAGCTGATCCACCTTTTCCCGGGCTTCACCGTCTTGCATCGGAGCAAATCGCACGAGTTCCAGCTGGGCAATCGGGTGGACGAGTCTCACACCCCCAAGTAAGTGGACAGAAAACAAATTGGTTGGCAAACAGGGAGTTTTTTGGGGGGGGGCTTTGACCAGGCGGTACCCAGCTAGTTTTCAAGATTTCAGGCACCTTACCTGAAGGCCCAGAGGTTGGATTTTAAGGTTTACTGCTCACAGAGATGGTCTTGAGATACAGGAAGTCTTGAGCTACAAAAGGATGTTACCTAGTTGGGTAATGAAACATTTGCAAGAAAACCACGAAGCTCAGAGAGCTCCAAAACCCCACAGTCATCGTTCTCCACCTCCTCCTCCTCTCCCCCCATCCCACTCCCTTCTAGCACTGTGGCTCCTTCCTCCTCCTCCTCCTCCTCCTCCTCCTCTACATAACCCCCACTCCCTTCTAGCACTGATGATGTTACCTAATTGGGCAATAAAATGTCTACAAGAAAACCACCAGGCTCAGAGACCATCAAGGACCCTCAGTCTTCCTCCTCCTCTTCCTCCTCCTCCTCCTCCTCCTTCTCTCCACAAACCCAGTGGTGGGTTGCTCCCGGTTCTGTCCGGTTCTTGCGAACCAGTAGTAAAAGTGTCAGGAGGCTCTGCCCACCCACCCGAACATCATAATGGACAATCTGCACATTCGCAGAAGTTTCTGTGCATGCACAGAAGTGCATGTGTGCACAAGAGCAAAACAAGCACGTGTGTGCATGCCCGTTGCGAACCGGTAGTAAAGCTAAGTAGAACCCACCCCTGCACAAACCCTACTCCCTTCTAACACTGATGATGTTACCTATATGGGGTCCTTGGTGCTCTCTGAGCTTTCCTGCAGACTTTCATAACCCAAACTAAATAACATCGTCAGTGCTATTAAGGAGTGGGAGAGGAGGAGGAGAAGGACTGTGGGGTCCTCGGTGCTCTCTGTGGGGAATCACGTGACCTCAGGATCAGTGGTGGGATTCAAATAATTCAACAACCGGTTCTCTGCCCTAATGATTTCTTCCAACAACCAGTTCACCAAACTGTTCAGAAAGTTAACAACCGGCTCTCCCGAAGTGGTGCGAACTGGCTGAATCCCACCACTGCTCAGGATACTGCAACCGTCATAAATGTGAGTCAGTTGCCAAGCATCCCAGTTTTGATCACGTGACCATGGGGATGCTCCAATGGTCATAAATGTGGAAACAGTCCTAAGTCACTTTTTTCAGCGCCAGTTTAACTTCTGAACGGTCACTAAACAACGCTGTTGGAACTCGAGGACTACCTGTATGCTGTTGATCTGTCCCCGTCCACACACACACACAAACACAGCCAGCCGAGGGTTAAGAAAGTACTTGGCACGCACACAGGTCGTTATCTCAAACTTGGCAGCAATATAATCACCGTCTGCCAAGAGCTTTTACTGCAACAGATAACACAAAATTACATACGCATTGCAAATAGTCCAGCAAAACAATATTCCTTTCGGCAGCTTCAGACGTTGTTCAAGTGACTAGCCAAAGTTCGTTTTTGTTCGTCACGGAGTTTTACCAGCCACCACCCTCTCTTATATAGTCTCTGGGGTGTGGTCCAGTGACTCAGTTCTAATCCCTAGCACGCCTCCTTAACTGCTGCAACCGTTTATCACACCTTCGTTGGCGTGCATCCAGGAATGACGGCTCTCCTTCTTCGCTCTCATCTGAGACACCTGGCTCCTGGCTAATCTCCTCTCCCTCCGCCGGCACCTGAGACAGTGCCAGAGGGGAGGGGCCTGGAGAGGGAGGCCTGGCTGACTCCTCTTCCTCATGTTCGGAGCCTTCTTCCTCCGATGAGATAGGCTCAGAGGGCGGGGCCACAACAGCTGTTTACCCTGACTATTTAAGAACCGTTTCGGGATGGTCCTATTCGTCTTGTTGTGAGGAGACTCAAATCTTTATCTCAGAAGCCGTAGAAGAACAGAGTCAATTGCATTGAAGTTCAGCTGTTCCATGTTGGGAATTTCTGTTCAAGAAAAACCGTGGGGAGTTTTCAGAGTCGGTTTAATGTCAGGGTTCAATGGTGAAATCCAAATTTTTTTTACTACCGGTTCTGTAAGCATGTCTTGGTGGGCGTGGCATGGCATGGCTTGGTGGGCGTGGCATGGTGGGCGTGGCAGGGGAAGGATACTGCAAAATCTCCACTCCCACCCCACTTTGGGGCCAGTCAGAGGTGGTATTTGCCGTTTCTCCGAACTACTCAAAATTTCCACTACCGGTTCTCCGAACTGTTCAAAAGTTCCACTACCGATTCTCCAGAACCTGTCAGAACCTGCTGGGTTTCACCTCTGGTTCTAACTCATAAATTCATTTCAAGCAAGACTCCGAGGCAATTGAATTCCCCAAAGAATTCTTTTATTGGAAATATCATATTAGCACATACCTGGTGAAAACCGACTCTGAAAAACTCCCGTGGTTTTTACCTTCTTAAAAGCAAAAGGTTTTCTACTTCCTCAAAACAATCAGTCACATCAGTGGTGGGTTCCTCCTGGTTCGACCCGGTTCGGCCGAGCTGGTAGCAGTGACGATATGATGTCACCGAACCGGTTCTCTTCGTTCGGGAGCTGGGCCCTCCTGCCCCCCCTGCGTTATTCTTATCTTTTATTTGGCCCCGCCCCCAATCTATTCGCTGCCTCCCGAGTCCCAGCTGATCGACTAGAAGGAAAAAAAAACTGTTTAAACTCTTGCTGTGGGGCTTCAAAGGGCCGCCCTACAGCTGATCAGTGTTAAAAGGCATTGTGGTGGTAGACCGGTGCCTCCAAAAACAAATGAGTAGACCGGTGCCTCCAAAAACAAATGAGTAGACCGGTACAGCTCTACAAGCAGTTAAAAGCCTGGTAGACCAGTACCTCTGCTAAACCCAAAGAATTGTCACATGACCATCAAGCCACACCCACAAAATAAGCCACACCCACAGAACCGGTAGTAAAAAAAATTTAGAACCCACCCCTGGCCCAATCACCGTCCATTCCGACATGGTCCAATCACCGTCCAGTCCGACAACCGGGTGGCATCACTCCATCTTCTTCCGAGCAAATGTGAGAATGTCCTTGGTTCCCAAGAGAAAGTATTTTGTTTTGGCTACAAAAATCCCCTCTATCTCAAATCCCCTCTGTCTGTCCCTCAGCTCCAGTGTGGCAACACTGAAGTGGTCAAAAAATGGTTAATTTGTGCCAACACCCTGTATGCTTGTCACGTCCCTTTGTAGGTTTTCAAATACCGACATCCCTGTCTTCCAATATATGTTCTTTTATTGTTATTATTATGACTATTATTATTTTGCTGTTTTGCCTGTTTTGAAAGGGAAGGTTGGCCGACGGCAAGCGTGCGTTGTGTTTGAAAACTTGGCAGATGACACCATGAGGTCCTGATGAGCTTGTCCCATCCCTGCTGTTTTTAGGATGTTTGTTGTTTTAAAATGATTGGTTTGGGTGTTGTTTTTAATGAGATTTGTGGATGTTTTTTTTTTTTTAATGTCGCCACCCAGACTGGGTGCGATATAAAGTTGTGTAAGTGAATAAATAGCTTTGTCAGAGTAGAGATGAGAACAGAATTGACATCTCATCCGCTACAGGATGCTGTTGTTGTGTAACCATTCCTTGTGGACGTGTGTCTTCTAGTTTTCCCTGCTTCTTGTCTGCCACAGTCTTAACGCTTCCTATTTAGGAAACCTATTTGTCTTACAATTGTATGCAGTCTTTTTGTTAGATTTATTCCCTTCCTTTCTTCCGGCAGCCTACAGCAATCTCCATCTTTTCCTTCATTATTCTGTTCTTTTCACTACCAGTTTTTTTCTAATGTACCTTCCTGTTGCAGTTATCCCTAAAGTATACAATACAGAATACCGTATTTCCCCCAAAATAAGACCCTGTCTTATATTTTTTTGAACCCCGAAATAAGCGTTTGGTCTTATTTTCGGAAAGGTCTTAATATTTTGAGGCGCGTGGAGCAAGAGGGGACTCCTCTTGCCGTGTTACCTGATTTTCAGCTCTGCGTTTAAATATTTTTGGGGCGGGCTTATTTTCGGGGGAAGGCTTATTTTAGCATGCACTCAAAAGCCCGATTGGGCTTATTATCAGGGGATGTCTTATTTTCGGGGAAACAGGGTAACAGAGTTAGAAGGGGCCTCAGAGGGCTTCTAGTCCAACCCCTTGCTCGAGCAGGAGCATCTTTTTCATCATTCCATAGCTGACCAGTCTCTTTTTAAAACTCCTCAGTCAGGGGTGAAATCCAGCAGGTTCTGACAGGTTCTGGAGAACAGGTAGCGGAAATTTTGAGCAGTTCGGAGAACCGGCAAATACCACCTCTGGCTGGTCCCAGAGTAGGGAGGGAATGGAGATTTTGCAATATTCTTTCCCCAGGAGTGAGGAGGGAATGGGAATTTTGCAGTATCCTTCCCCTGCCACGCCCACCAAGACACACCATGCCCACCAAGCCACGCCCACAGAACCGGTAGTAAAAAAGTTTGGATTTCCCCACTGTCCTCAGCGATGGAGCATCTGCAACTTCCAAAGTTTGATTGACTGATTGTCTTCACTGTTAGGAAATTATTCGTTGGTTCTAGATTGCTTTTCTCCTTCATTGGTTTCCATCCATTGCTTCTTCTCCTGCCTTCTGGTGCTTTTTGGAGAATAAGTTGACTCCCTCTTTTTTTTTTTAAATTTAATTTATATGCCACCCTTCTCCGGAGACTCAGGGCGGCTTACAATGCGTTAAGCAATAGCCTTCATCCTTTTTGTATATTTATACAAAGTCAGCTTATTGCCCCCACAATCCGGGTCCTCATTTCACCTACCTTAGAAAGGATGGAAGGCTGAGTCAAACTTGAGCCTTGGAGAGATTCAAACCTGCAGTAATTGCAGGCATCTGGTCTTAATAACCAGCTTAATAACAGGGTGCCTTAAACCCCTGTACTACCAAGGCTCTTCACATGAAATATTAATACCACTTTATAATGTAAGGCCACACTTGGAATACTGCATTCAGTTTTGGTTGCCACGATGTAAAAAAAGATGAGGGGACTGGAGGCTAAAATGCCAACACAATTCAAAAGATTCACAATAAGATTAAAACATATGAGGGAACATATGAAACATATGGAGGCTAAAACATATGAAGAACAGTTGCAGGAATTGGGTATGTCTAGTTTAATGAAAAGAAGGACTAGGGGAGACATGATAGCAGTCTTCCAATATCTCAGGGGCTGCCCCAAAGAAGAGGGAGTCAAGCTATTCTCCAAAACACCTGAGGGCAGGACAAGAAGCAATGGGTGGAAACTAATCGAGGAGAGAAGCAACTTAGAACTAAGGAGAAATTTCCTGACAGTGAGAACAATTAATCAGTGGAACAATTTGCCTCCAGAAGTTGTGAATTCTCCAAAACTGGAAGTTTTTAAGAAGCTGTTGGACAAGCATTTGTCTGAAGCGGTGTAGGGTTTCCTGCCTAAGCAGGGGGTTGGACTAGAAGACCTCCAAGGTCCCTTCCAACTCTGTTATTCTATTCTGTTCTATTCTTCTTTGTGGCATCCCCTCGGATATTGGAAGACTGCTATCATGTCTCCCCTAGTCCTTTTTTTTTCATCAAACTAGACATACCCAGTTCCTGCAACCGTTCTTCATGTATTTTAGCCTCCAGTCCCCTAATCTTCTTCGTTGCTCTTCTCGGCACTCTTTCCGGAGTCTCTCAACCTCTTTTTTTTTTTGTATTATGGGGATAACAAAACCAAAAGTGTTTTATTGCATACTTGGATTCTTCTTTCCTCTGTTTCCCAGTCAACTGTTTTTACTGAACGGCATTTTCCAATTTTATAAAGCTGTCTTGAGTCATATGAGGAAAGGCGTCATAAATACAAGCACGGCAGAAATTATATTTCAGTGGCTTTTTTTCCCCCAGTCGGTGGCCGCATTCCCTTGAGCGATGGATGAGGATGAATCAAGGAGGGAGTGCGGGCAAGGTCACCCTTTTGTTTTTGTTTTCTTTTTCATTCTTTTTCTCTTTTTGGAGTGGTGCGGTGGCCCAGAGGTGGAGCTCTCGCCTCACAATCAGGATCCTAGGTAGAGGCAGATCTTTCTCTCCCTGGGCACACTGAGAATATATCTGCTGAAAAAAACTCCGCATTGGTGACAGGAAGGGCATCCAGCCAGTAAACACTCTGTTAGCTCCATTCAGTTGCCAAGACTCCATCCCCTCAAGGGATTATGGAGTCGTTAAAAGAAGATGATGATGATTTTTCTCTTTTTGACCCCTTTCTTTTGCGCTCAACGGCAGAATGCAAGGAAGTGTTGTGGCCCGCTGGTGGCCATTGGAGCTGGCAGGAGAATCGGACAGTGAGGAGGTTGGGGAGGAACAATGGGATAGTCCTGGAGGCTGGGGAAAGCTCGGATGAGGGCTCTGCCTTGGAGGCAGAGAGGGAGCTAGACAGCAGCGAGGCAGAGGAACAGCTGAAGCCTGTTCCCAGTGCGTGCATGTGCAGAGTTACCAGAAGACAAGAACAACTCAGAAAGCAGGGCCGACTTGAGAGTAAAGCCACACCTTGGAGATGATTGGCCCTTCCCATAGAAAACAAAAGAGGAGCGAACGGGAAGGGGGCTTTTGCAGGAAACTATTTGTTCAGTCGGTCATTTCAAGAGTGGAAAGTTCTGTTCGTGACTCTACGAGACTCTGTGCCGGGGTGAAATCCAGCAGGTTCTAACAGGTTCTGGAGAACCGGTAACGGAAATTTTGAGTAGTTCAGAGAACCGGCAAATACCAGCTCTGGCTGGCCTCAGAGCGGGGTGGGAATGGAGATTTTGCAATAGCCTTCTCCTGGAGTGGGGTGGGAATGGAGATTTTGCAGTATCCTTCCCCTGCCACGCCCACCAAGCCACACCCACAGAACCGGTAGAGAAAATTTTGGGAGTTTTCACCCCTGCTCTGTGCCAAGTTTTGCCTTGTACTACGGTTGGAAACAAGTTACGTGGCAGCTTGCCAAGCGAGATAAGGTTTGTGTTGATAAATACTCCTTTGAAAAACTGCTTGGACAGGCCGTGCTGACTGTGAATGAAAGGGATTCACAGTCCTGTAAAGAAAAGAGGTTTTGCCGGAACCAAGACTCTGCTTCCTGCTTTTTAAGGGAGCCTAGGCCAGAACAGGAAGCAAGGCACCCCTCTTTTTCTAACTGATCTCCTTTAATAATTGAGTTTCAGAATTCGATTTTTGCTTTAAATTAGGCTGATGTAATTACCACCGCAGGTTGCCTGCTCTCGTTACAGACCAGGCTAGCATAGGTTGCCCTGCCTAGGAGATACACTTTTGCCTTAATTAATGGAATTGAGCCTCTATCTGACATGGTGTGTTAAACTATACCATTAGACTTGCGATGATTACTTTGAACTGTTTTTAATGACCTCTGACTAGAGCAATAAAAGCGTGAAAAGGAGAGAACTGCTTAATTTGTATTCCTCAACTCAAGGGTCTTATGAGGTGGAAAGCAAAGTGAATTAGCAATATATATTAGCCTTGTTTCAATAAAAGACGGCAGGTTGTTATTTTAAGTCTCTTATCTGCCTATAAGGTGATCTGAGCTGGTCCTAATTTTCTTCCTTAGATTTTTTTTTCCTTTTCTCTTCCCCAGCCCATTTTTACATTTCTATTTTCTAAGGCCTCAGTACTACTTTGGGAATTGGTGGTGGTGGTGGGAGGAAATCAATTATTAGGGAGACCTACTTTTCTCTCTGATTTTTAGATAAATAGATAGATAGATAGATAGATAGATAGATAGATAGATAGATAGATGATAGATAGATAGATAGATAGATAGATAGATAGATAGATAGATAGATAGATGATAGATAGAGAAATAGAGAAATAGATAGACAGACAGACAGACAGACAGACAGAATTCTTTATTGGCCAAGTGTGATTGGACACACAAGGAATTTGTCTTTGGTGCATATGCTCTCAGTATACATAAAAAAACAAGATACATTCGTCAAGAATCATAAGGTACAACACTTAATGATAGTCATAGGGTACAAATAAGCAATCAAAGCATACTAGGAAACAATCAATATAAATTGTTAAGGATACAAGCAACAAAGTTACAGTCATGCAGTCCTAAGAGGGAGGAGATGGGTGATGGAAATAATGAGAAGATTAATAGTAGTGCAGACTTAGTGAATAGTTTGACAGTGTTGAGGGAATTATTTGTTTAACAGAGTGATGGCATTTGGGAAAAACCTGTCCTTGTGTCTAGTTGTTCTGGTGTGTAGTGCTCTATAGCGTCGTTTTGAGGGTAGGAGTTGAAACCGTTTATGTCCAGGATGCGAGGGGTCTGTAGATATTTTCCCAGCCCTCTTTTTGACTCGTGCAGTATACAGGTCCTCAACGGGAGGCAGGTTGGTAGCCATGGTTTTTTCTGCAGTTCTAATTCTCCTCCGAAGGCTGTGTCTGTCTTGTTGGGTTGCAGAACCAAACCAGGCCATGTCACAGAGAAGAATGGGTCAAGCTCTTCTCCAAAGCACCCGAGGGCAGGATAAGAAGTAAAGGATGGAAGCTAATCAAGGAAAAAAACAACCTAGAATTAAGGAGGAATTTCCTGATACTAAAAACAATTAATCAGTAGAATGACTTAGCTCCAGAAGTTATGGGTCCTCCATCACTGGAGGTTTCTAAGAAGATAGTGAGCATTCATTTGCCCGGAACGGTATAGGGTCTCCTGCTTGAGCAGAGGGTTGGACTAGAAGACCTTCAAAGACCCTTCCAACATGGAGGATCTCTTGTATAGTGTACATTCTCCTCAGCGGGACCCTAGGTTTCTGTCCCAAATGGCTTTTTGTTGCTAAAATCTCTGCTAAGTCTGCAACAGATTGCATTTACACATTACGCTAAACCATGGTTTGCTTAGTACTTGAGGGACTGTCACAAAAAAGAGGGGATTGACTTATTCTCTAGGGCAGGGCTGTCAAACATAGGTTGTGTATGTCACACGCTGGCCATGCCCACACCCGGTTTAGAGAAGGGTGGAAAAGCCCCGTGATGTTACCGTGATGACGTGAGTTTGACACCTCTGCTCTAGGGCATCAAAGGGCAGACGAGAAGTAATGGGTGGAAGCTTGTCAAAGAGAGATACAACCTCTAGAAATAAGGAGAGATTTTCTGGCAGCGAGAGCAATTAATCCATGGAACAGCTTGCCTTCAGAAGTTCTGGGTGCGCCATCACTGGAGATGTTTAAAAAAATAGACCAGACAACCATTTGACTGGGATAGTTTAGGGTCTCCTGCCTTAAGCAGGGGGTTGGACTAGAAGACCGCCAAGGTCCCCGCCCAAATCTGTGATTCTATGTTCTCTTTTGAGTTGGGGGAAATGAAATATCACCGCAAAGGAAACTTGCTTTTCTCGGAAAGAACCACCCAAGATAATCCTTCTCCCACGTGTTGAGATCAACTTATTTCTCTGTCTCTGTTTTAAATCTGAGAAGGTCAGAACTGGGGACCTCTGGGATCTCCCCAGGGAGCAAATCCTCCAGCTGCCTTGCTCGGCTGTCCTTTTTTTCCCTTTCCCGTCGTCTCCGCGCTGCCATCTAAATATGAGATGCTGGGCAATGAAGCTTTTTGCCTTCAATTTCATGAATCAGTTTATCTCTAATGAGTAGAAAACAGCACATTAGCCATTTGTGCCTGCCCGGCACACACACACACACACTCCAATACATTGATAGGGTTGCCAGCTCATTAAGTCAAAATATGGCACCTTCCAAAGAACAGGGATCCATTCTTCCTTAACGAACTGTTCCACGCCAGCAGGATTTCGGAGGACCGGGAGAATTGTCATCTTTCTACCTCGAGCCATTATTTTCCTTCCTTCCTGACTGTCCTTTCAGAAAGATTCTCAGCCGTCTCTCTCTCTTTCTTCTTATATATTTCCCTTCTTGGCAAAGGGGGGAAGAAAAAAAAGAAGAAGGAAAACTGGCTGGAGAGAAGAACTACCCGTAAAGACTATTCAACGGCAGTTCTGCCACGGGGCAAATAGCAGGATTATTAGCTGGTCCATGGTGCTAAATCACATCCTTTTTTTTTTTTTTTGGCCTGGTATGTAAAACCAGTAATTGGGATTTATAAATTGGATTTACCGCTTAGCACCGTGATGGCAAACCCATGGCACAGATGCCCAAAGTGGCACGCGAAGTCATGTCGCCCGGCATACACAGCCTTGCCTTTTTGTCTTCCGGGTTTCTGGTGTGCATGTACATGTGACAATTAGCTGTCCTTCGTGTGTGCGGCAATGCCGAAAACCTGTGCGCACATGTCCACCGGCCAGCTGATTGTCGGGTGTGTATATGTGTCAGAACTCAGAAGTTCGCCTTTTCCGGAGCGTGATCCCTTAGCTTGTGCGGCAGTGCCGAAAACTGGCCTGCGCATATGCGCTGTCTAGCTGATCATCGGGCACGCATGCGTGCTAGAAAACCTGGCAGTTCAGCTTTTCCGGAGTGCAGCCCTGACAAGGCTGCGCACGCACAATGTTTTCGCATGACCTTTTCAGCACTTGGTGCCGAAAAGGTTCACCATCACTGGCTTAACATGTTGACCATAGGCAGGCAATGGTGGCTTAGCCCGGGTGTCAGCAACCTGCAGCTCCGGAGCCACATGTGGCTTTTGGGTCCTCTGCTGTGGCTCCCTGTTGGGTGATCCCACCACTGGCTGGGCCCACCCCTCACCTTCCCCCCCCAGTCACTCTTCACCTGGCCTGAGAAGGTAAGGGTGATGGCGGGAGATGGAGAAGCGGCCAGGGCACAGACAGAGAGATACAGAGAGAGGGGGAGACAGAGAGAGATGTCAAAAGGGTTTTGTGGTCTCCAATGTTTTTTAACAACCGGTTCTCTGCCCTAATGACCAGCTGGGTAGGCGTGGCTAGGGGTGTGTGTCATGTGACTGGTGGAAGTGAGTGACATCGAGTTGGCCACGCCCACCCAGGTTTTGTGGCTCCCGGTGTTTTCTTTTCTGTGGGAAATGGGTCCCAATGGCTCTTTGAGTGTGTTTTTTTTATTTATTTAAAAACAAACTTTATTGAATTTAAAAATATTAACAAACAAAAACGAAAAGAGAGAATATACAGATTTTCTCTCTCTTAAAGTTTACATTTTTCAATCCATAATTACACTAACAAACTAAGTACGTATGATTATATAAACGCATATATACAAATCTACAAACAGTGACTTATTTACCTTTTCTATCTATCTGACGGTGCTCTTTGAGTGTTGAAGGTTGCAGATTCCTGACTTAGCCAATCTTACTTAATGAAAGAACCCAGCTGTTGCTTTCACGTGCTGTTTTAGGAACTCCTTCGGTGGTCTAACCCACCAAATGTTTTTTTCTTATCTTCTTATGCTCATCAAACTTGGGTTTTTGTTTAGTTATTTATTCAATTTAACCTGCTGCTCAACTAGTTGGCGGCTCTAGGCAGGTTATAAGCATTAGGGGGAAAAAAAAAACCCCATAAAAACCTAAAACATCAAAGCAATCATTAGTAACATTAAATTAGCTTAAAATTAACAAAGATGGAGGGGGGAAAGAGATTCTGCAAGGCACACACCAGAGGTGGGAGAGGTGGGGTGTCGAGTCCTACCGGAGCTCGCCAATGATGGTGGTGGTGGGGGTCTGGGAAGCCAAGACGCGGAGACAGACAGCGGCACACAAGCCCACGCGGTTCCTGGCCGGCAGCATTTGATGCTGGTGAAGGTTGATGACGTCAGGATTGCCGGACTCGCTGTCACCAAACCGCCGCTCACAGCTGATTGGACTGGGGGGGAGGGTCTATTGATTGTTATGAAGTGCCGGATGCTTGTTTAAGGGCTGATTTTGTGTTAAATAGCGCTGTGCTGCAGTTGCGCACAGCGCTGACTTTGAACCAAACAACCGACTTGTACTTTGCTTTTGACCGCGAACCTGCAAAACACCCGAAGTAAACTTTGAATCTCTGTTCTGTTTATGGTGATTTAGTACGGTCGCGGTTCAGGACGAACGACAAGCCGAGATGGGGTCTTACATTAATCCAGTATCCACCTCTTAGATTCAGGGGTGTCAAATTCAATTTCATTGAGGGCCACTTCAGGGGGGTGTTTAACCTCTGCGGGCCCAAGGGAGCATGGCCAGGGTGTGTGGCCAGCTCAGTGTCACTCATGTCGGGGGAGCCTGTGACGGTCCAAGCGCCCTGCCAGCAAAAACTGACTCCCGAAATCTTGGGCCTTGAGTTTGACACCACCGTCTTAGATAATTTACTAAATGAATAAACTTCGTCTTGTTACCTCCATCAGCTCTCCGGAATTTAAATTTCAGATTTCCTCCCTTTAAAAAAACCCAGCGTAGCCAAGCTTGCGAGTTTAATCCCCGGGTCCACATCTGCTACAACATCTGGCTAGTTATCACCACCGTGTAGAAGGGAACAACAGGCGGGCATCCATGCACTCCCATTTCTCTTAGACGAGAGACAATGCCCAGGAGGACATATTGCCATTAAATCTGCATATTGCCTTTTCCCTGTGCAACTAATAAATACCGAGGCCTTGTTCGCCGTGAGCATAAAAGAACGATTTGTCTTTTTTTTTTTTTTGATGTTAAAAAAATAATTTGTAGCATGGTTCGGTGGACATCATTGGATTGCGGTCCTTCACTTCTAGAGATCGCAGAGAGAAAATAAATATTTCAATGTGTAGAGCATAGGAAGGGAGATGGGGAACAAAAGCAGACAACCCATCTGTACAAACTCATAAAAAAGGAATGCAGAATGCAGAATAACAAGAGTGGGAAGGGAGCTTGGAGGTCTTGTAGTCCACTTCGGACAAATGGTTGGAGCATTCACAACTTCTGGAGGCAAGTTGTTCCACTGATTAATTGTTCTCACTGTCAGGAAATGTCTCCTTAGTTCTAGGTTGCTTCTCTCCTTGATGAGTTTCCACCCATCGCTTCTTGCCCTGCCCTCAGGTGCTTTGGAGAATAGCTTGACTCCCTCTTCTTTGGGGCAGCCCCTGAGATATTGGAAGATGCTATCATGTCTCCCCTAGTCCTTCTTTTCATTAAACTAGACAATCCCAGTTCCTGCAACCATTCTTCATATGTTTTAGCCTCCAGTCCCTCCAGTCCCTTCATCCTCTTTGTTGCTCTTTTCTACACACTTTCTAGGGTCCCAATATCTTTTTTTACATCGTGGCAACCAAAACTGAATGCATATTCCAAGTGGGGCTTTACCAAGGCACTCTTTGATAAGCTTCTATCCATTACGTCTTGTCCTGCCTTCAGGTGCTTTGTAGAATAGATCCATCCCCTCTTCTCTGTGGCAATCTCTCAAATATTGGAAGGCGGCTGTCATTTCACCCCTAATCTTTCTCTTTGTTGGACTAGACCAGGGGGGGTCTGCAACCTTAAACACTCAAAGAGCCATTTGGACCCATTTCCCACAGAAAAGAAAACACCGGGAGCCACAAAATCTGGGTGGGTGTGGCCAACTCGAGGTCACTCACTTCCACCAGTCACATGACCCCCTAGCCAAGCCTACCCAGCTAGTCATTAGGACAGAGAATCGGTTGTTAAAAAACACAGGGAATCACAAAACGCTTTTGATCTCTCTCTCTCTCCCTCCCTCCCCCCACTCTCCCCTCCCTCTCTATATCTCTTTATGTCTGTCTCTCTCCCACTCTCTCTGTATCTCTCTGTCTCTGTCCTGGCCGCTTCTCCATCTACCGCCGTTGCCCTTACCTTCTCAGACCAGGCAAGAAGTGACTGGGAGGGGAGGGAGAGGGGCAGGACCAGCCAATGAGGGATCACTTGACATGGAGCCACAGCAGAGGGCTCAAAGAGCCACATGTGGCTCCAGAGCCGCAGGTTGCTGACACTTGGACTAGACATACCCACTCCTGCAACTGTTCATTGTATGGTTTAACCTCCAGCCTCCTAATCAACTTCGTTGCTCTTCTCTGCACTCTTTCTAGAGTCTTTACATCTTTTTTTTTTTTTTTTTGTATCATAGGGACCAAAACTGGATGCAGAATAATATTCAAAATAATAGCCAAGCTAGTTTCTGAGAAGAACTGAATTTTAACCAAAATTTCTTGTCAAAGAATACTTTAATTGGGACCAGGTCAAATGTCTCAAAGGGAATTAAAAGAATTTGGGGTCTTTCCTGCTCTTCATCAGATGAGATATTAGTCTGCTGCGCCTGGTGGCGCAGCAGACTAATAGCCTGTTATTAACATTCAGCTGCCTGCAATTACTGCAAGTTCGAATCTCTCCAAGGCTCAAAGTTGACTCAGCCTTCCATCCTTTCTAAGGTAGGTAAATTGAGGACCCAGTTTGTGGGGGCAATAAGCTGACTTTGTATAAATATACAAAAGGATGAAGGCTATTGCTTAACGCATTGTAAGCCGCCCTGAGTCTCCGGAGAAGAGCGGCATATAAATCAAATTAAAAAAAAAGAAGTATCAGGGATTATGAAGGGAGGGGAGATTGGATAGGAAGCAAAGCTATTTCAAAATTAAGCCGAGTGCTGTGTCATTTCAAAGACACCGATTTAAGCCCCGAGGCATTTGTTAGCGGCATCATTGGACTCCAATTATTGTTAATATTCACAGTCAAAGAATGATGACACACACAGAGACACAAACACACACACCCTTCTGAAAACACAAAAGTTGCCATTTCCTGGTCTTTCTTCCATCACAATGCAGCTAATTTATTTATTTATTAGTCCAATTTATATGTCGCCCTTCTCCATAGACTCAGGGCGATTTACAATGCATTATAGCAATAGCCTGCGTACTTTTTGTGTATATACCTGATTATTAGGGCTTTCGCCCCCCCCCCCAAGCGGTGTTGTTCTATACAAAGTTGGCTTATTTGCCCCCACAATCCGGGTCCTCAATTTACCTACCTCGAAAGGATGGAAGGCTGAGTCAACCTTGAGCCTGGTGAGATTCAAACTTGCACTAATTGCAGGCAGCTGGCAGCTAAGTGCTAGTGCTTAACAGCACTTTAGTCCGCTGCACCACCGAGGCTCTTATCCGGATTAGACCAAAGGTCTAATCCGTTAAGACCACCAATGCTGGTTTGTTCCTAATTTCGTGAAATTTCCTAAAGTTCCTAATGTCCTCATTACAATCATGGTTTCCATCCCTTGTCATTTTCTCCAGTGTCAGGTTTTGCTTTCCAAGTCACCCCGGCAAGATTTGAGGAGAGCCTTTGTCAACTTTTTCCCCCCTTCTCTCTATAGTGGCAGGCAGACGTAGGTAATTTCACCGCGTGCCAGAGACAGGGAACCAGTAATGGGGGGAGGGGGAGAGGGGGGATGAATTGGTGAGGAGATCTGTAGACGGAGCCCGCTGAGATGAAAATGATTGAAACTTTGAAATACGAAGCTCTATGGAAACGGAGCAGAGGAATATTCGTTTCCAGTATAGAACACACCTATTCACCGCCCTGCACAAATATAAAAATATCAGAATCCTCATAAAGATTGGCTTGATTTTTCATATGACTAAGTCACCCTGTTTTCAAGGGTTAACACAGCTGTAAGCACACCTCTCTGCATTTCTGGTAACTAGGATATTAATTCCCACTTTTAAAAAAATGGAAATTCTGGGTTGCTACATGCAGAAAAGGGGACATGGTGGCTCAGCGGCTAAGACGCTGAGCTTATCGATCGAAAGGTTGGCAGTTCAGCGGTTCAAATCCCTACGGCCGCGTGACGGGGTGAGCTCCCGTGACTTGTCCCAGCTTCTGCCAACCTAGCAGTTCGAAAGCAGGTAAAAAATGCAAGTAGAAAAACAGGGACCACCATTGGTGGGAAGGGAATAATGTTCCGTGCGCCTTTGGCGTTGAGTCATGCCGGCCACATGACCACGGAGACGTCTTCGGACAGCGCTGGCTCTTTGGCTTTGAAACGGAGATGAGCACCGCCCCCTAGAGTCAGGAACGACTAGCACATAGGTGCGAGGGGAACCTTTACCTTTACAAGTTCTCTCTAGTGCTGGAAGTGCTGTTGCAATTCAACTGAGATGACTGTGTATGTGTGGAAAACTTATTAGATCCCCTCTGTCGGTCACTGTCTTCTCCTCTGTAATTAAACATTTCAGGTGAGCTGAAGTGCGGCTCTGGGAGAACAAACTAGGATAGAAGTTAATCAAGCATGTCCAGCTGCTAATTGCAGAAGGGGTGGGTGGGCTTAGAAGCCTATTCTTTCGGTTCTGTAGACCTAGGTGGTCTTGTCGGATTACCACCACTTCTAGATGGACTATCGTGATTTATAATTAAAGTGACTCGAGCTTGCAGAAACACAAGGGGAGAATTCCCCAGAGACTGTGCAGTTTATTAACTTGAATTAATCAAGGGAAGAGAGAACAAATGCTAAAGAATTTCTCCACTCTTCAGTGCTCAAGTAAGGGCTCCTTTCCCAGCGTACTGAGAGGAGAGGGAGCTTGGAAGGGACTCAGAAGTTGCTCAGTGGAAGGATGAAGGTTAATTTATTCTAATAGGTCTTAATGATTTTCAGGAGGCAGCCACTGAATCCCGCCTTCTAATCCCATTAGTGTTTCAGGATAATGATTAGCACATTAAAAAGGAAAAGGTTTTTTTTCCCTCTCTCTCTCTCTCTCCAGTGGAATTAGATGCAGGTGCTGACATTTAACCTGCTTGGAGGTGGTTCGCCCTATTCTTAAGCGCGGAGAACAATGGCAAGTTTAGCCTTTAAGCCCAACTTACAAGTCTGCGTTGCATGCTTCTATGGGAAATGCTAAATGAAGGATAACGGTCGGAAGGAACCTGTTGGGAAACGGTCAGCTCGGCTGGAAGGAGGGGTCAAGCAGGAAAGTAGCTTGGAATCCTTATGCAGCTGCAAGCAGCATAAGTGTTAAGGTGTTGAGATGGTATTTAAGGTAAACGTGTAGACATTAAATACCGTAATCAGTGGTGGGTTTCAAATTTTTTACTATCGGTTCTGTGGGTGTGGCATGGCAGGGGCATTGATGGGCATGGCAGGGGAAGGATACTGTAAAATCTCCATTCCCTCCCCACTCCAGGGGAAGGTTACTGCAAAATCCCCATTTCCTCCCGATCAGCTGGGACTTGGGAGGCAGAGAATAGACGGGGGGCGGAGCCAGTCAGAATTTTTACTACCGGTTCTCCGAACTATTCAAAATTTCCGCTACCGGTTCTCCAGAACTGGTCAGAACCTGCTGAAACCCACCTCTAGCTGTAATGTTAAAGAAGCTGTAAAGGAAAACCTGATCAGATTACAACATTTTTCTAGCGACTGTAATAAAGCCGATATGTTAAGAAAGCCTGTATCTGTGGAAAAGTATAAGGACTATGTTAAAGCGTTCGGATTATGAGCTGTTCAGCTTTAAATGGGAGGAGTGTTAAGGTATTGAGATTTAAGAGCTGACCAGCTGTAAAGAGGTTTACCACTTTAAGAGGTGTTTATACAACACAGCCAGGAGAGGGTGTGTTCTCTCTCCTTGTGTCCAGTTTCCATTGCTGAGTTCTCCGTGTAGAGTTAAGAAGAAGATTGATTGCTTGACAGGTATTTG
The DNA here is from genome assembly GCF_029531705.1 of Pantherophis guttatus. The sequence continues at coordinate 5,315,494 of NW_026844101.1, forward strand.
CCTGCCAGGTATATTTCTGTATATATCTTGTACATAAACCACTGTTAAACATCTAAGGGTCTGTATGCTGTCTTTTGCTCCTGGGTTGTCTCCTAATAGTAAGGTAAAGGTAAAGGTTCCCCTCGCACATATGTGCTAGTCGTTCGTGACTCTAGGGAGCGGTGCTCATCTCCGTTTCAAAGCCGAAGAGCCAGTGCTGTCCGAAGACGTCTCCGTGGTCATGTGGCCGGCATGACTAAAGGCCAAAGGCGCACGGAACGCTGTTCCCTTCCCACCAAAGGTGGTCCCTCTTTTTCTACTTGCATTTTATTTAACGTGCTTTCGAACTTCTAGGTTGGCAGAAGCTGGGACAAGTAATGGGAGTTCACCCTGTTACGCGGCACTAGGGAGTCGAACCGCCGAACTGCCGACCTTTTGATCGAGAAGCTCAGCGTCTTAGCCACTGAGCCACCCCATCCCTCTCCTAATAGTAGTTTCCTAATAATAGTCACGCTGTAAACGCTCTGAAAATAAGCTTGACCTCCCCCCAAGCTCCAAGGTTTTATTCGGTCGGTCCCAGGGGAAGGCAATAATTGATTGAGATTCTTGTAACATAGGCAGTAGACAACAAAGTTGCTTACTCTAGCTAGTTACAAGTGGCTCTGGTTGCTTGTGCCTGATAGAAGCCAAGATTCAAAGAGGGATCCAAACAATGATCCAAAGCTGGTTACTGGAACCAGAGATGGCTCTACCACCCTTGCTCTTTTAATCCAAGAGATAATACCGGCTCACACAGACCCCCACCCCCCACAGACACTTCACTATCCATAAAAAATGACAGTATGATTGTAAGCTGCCCCAGAGCTACCTCGTGGTAAAATGGGCAGCCGATCCATGTTATTTTAAAAAAAACATAAATAGAAATTTAAATAAGAATTTACATTTATTTTTATTTTAAATTTCTAATTTTATTAGAACACATATTGGTCATTTACACAACATACAACATATAACTAATTTATCATATTTAAGCATTGTTTCATAGTGGTCTTCCAGTTGTTACTTTATTCTTCTTCCCCTTTTTCTTAATCTGTTACTCCATCTTCTTCCCCTCCTTTTCCTTCCCCCCCTTTTTTTCCCCTTTCCCCAATAGAGAACTATATATTTTAGTTATATCTTTACTATTATACATTTCTGCATTCATATTATATACGTTTTTATTCCACTCCGCACGTATGATACACATCTATTTTGTACTTCTGTTTTTCTCTCCTTATAGTTATTGTTCTTTATTGTTAGTCTTGAGCCAATTATACCATTTATTCCATATTCTGTAATATTCTGTCTCTTCTTTTTCCTTCATTTCTTTTGTTAATTTAAATTCTTAAGAAAACAAAACAAAACAAAACAAAAGAATTTAAATTTAAATAGAAATAAAATAAGTTGCCGAGGTGCAGAAAGGCTTCCCAAATACTCAGCTGATGGACTTCTGGTGCAGGTTTTGATCGGATTTGATGTGCGTCCGTCTGCGTTATCTACTCAGTTTCTTCATCCGATGTTTTGATCGATGGAAACATTGACGGTTTCATTAGGCTGTCACAAATCAAAGGCTTCTAAATGGCCCAGCGCTCGTACTCTGGAGCAATGCAAGCCAGAACCTTCCAATTAGCATTTCCGTTTCTGCTTTAGACGCTGATTGGTGATGGGTTACTAAGTGCCCATGAAATGCTTAAGAAGACCCAAAGGAAGTCATAAGGCTCCTCTTTTTTTTTATTATTATTATTATTATTACCGGCGCTTCCTCTCAAGTCTGTTTTCCAGATTACTGTTCTGTTGATGATTATGGGCTGGGGAATTCTTGAAGGACCAGAGAAACTTTTCGAGGAGAGAAAGTAATGTTGCAGATCTTGACCTTATGAGCTACAGCTGGAATACAGTCAGCGCAATTTATGGCCGGGTACCATTTGGCTTGGCTTCCGCTAAGCAATCGCAAAGTGTCTCATCAAATGCTTTTCAGATGTTTGGGGGGCGGGGGGAGGGGTTGTTCAATTTTGGCTAATCCAAAGAAACCAGGGAATAGTAGTAATTCAGGAACCTGGCTGGTTTGAGTTAAACAGAGTCGACATTCCCTTCATAGTTTTATTCCATATAGCATCAACTGTGTGAACTCTCAACTTTCCTCTTTCCATTATGTACTCAAAGTGGACAGTGATTTATATATATATCTATATATCTATTAAATATATTTATTTTTATATATATTTATATCTATCTATCTATCTATCTATCTATCTATCTATCTATCTATCCATCCATCCATCCATTTATGTCATCTGTCTGTCTGTCTCTGTCTGTCTGTCTGTCTGTCTATCTATCTATCTATCTATCTTTCGGACCAATGGTGAAATCCAAATTTTTTTACTACCAGTTCTGTGAGCGTGGCTCGGTGGGCGTGGTGTGGCTTGGTGGGTGTGGCAGGAGAAGGATACTGCAAAATCCCCATTCCCTCCCCACTCCTGGGGGAAGAATATTGGAAAAACTCCATTCCCACCCCACTCTGGGACCAGCCAGATGTGGTATTTGCCAGTTCTCCAAACTACTCAAAATTTCCGCTACCGGTTCGCCAGAATCTGTCAGAACCTGCTGGGTTTCATCCCTGGACTGGAGGCTAAAACATATGAAGAACAGTTGCAAGAACTAGGTGTGTCTAGTTTAATGAAAAAAAGGACCAGGGGAGACATGATAGCAGTCTTCCAATATCTCAGGGGCTGCCCCAAAGAAGAGGGAGTCAAGCTATTGTCCAAAGCACCTGAAGGCAGGACAAGAAGCAATGGGTGGAAACTAATCAAGGAGAGAAGCAACCTAGAACTAAGGAGAAATTTCCTGACAGTGAGAACAATTAATCAGTGGAACAATCCGCCTCCGGAAGTTGTGAATGCTCCAACACTGGAGGTTTTTAAGAAGATGTTGGACAACCATTTGTCTGAAGTGGTGTAGGGTTTCCTGCCTAAGCAGGGGGTTGGACTAGAAGACCTCCAAGGTCCCTTTTCAACTCTGTTTATTCTATTCTATTCTATTCTATTCTATTCTATTCTATTCTATTCTATTCTATTCTAGACATTCCCACATAGTTTTGTGCACCTTTGGGACTCTGATTTAAGTGTTAAATCCAAATCAAATGATTTGAGCTACAGAAAGTTGTGAGACGTGGGGAACCAAAGCCGGTATAAATTGAAAGTCCAAACTGTTTTAAATGTATCCTTAAAAAAAAAAAAAGGGGGATGAAAAGGAAATGAAAATAGAACAAATCACAAAAGCTCCTTTCTTAAGTGAACCCCCCCTCCCCGAAAATAGGTATGTAAATGTGCTTCCTAGAACTTAATAAACTTCCTTTCCTTGAACAGAAAAAATAAAATAAAATAAAATAAAAATCAAGTACCCCTTCCCAAATAATGAAAAAGGTTGAGCTTTGAATGCGAGGCCTCCTGTGAAGTTTGGAGGTAGGAAGAAAGGCTTTATAGAGCCTGCCGTAATCCGAGGTTTTATCAACCTCAATTGGCTGGGGTCCCGGAACTCTAAGCCAAACTCTAAAGACCCCCACCTTAGGACTTAATACAACGTCCCCTTGCATTATGCTGCAAATCACCTCCGCGCGGCTTTATCTGGACTAATCGGTTAAATGGGCAAGGAGTTTTGAACAAACTCTTGCTTTCTTCCTGAGCTTAGGAAAAAACCAGATAGGCGCAGCCCTTTTCCCCCCATTTCATAGGTGGAGGTAATTAACGTTAATTACTGTAAAGGAGTTTTATCGAAAGGAAGAAAAAAAAAAAAAGAACAGTTTGGGGAGGGGGGGGCGAGGTGCATCTGTTAGGTCCCCTGATGGGGCCGTACCTTCTTTTCCCCCTCGAAAAAAGTCAAGGCGTGATTCTGAATTTAGACGAGCGTTTAAGATCTCCATGGTGACCCCAGTGTCGATCTTCACGGACTGCCCATTAGCTTGCTCGGGAGCACCGCAGGCAGCAAGGGGTTGGTGGACCCACCTGAAGCTCAGCTCGGCATGGAGGTTACAGGTGGGGAGAAGGTGGGCGGGGCGGGAGAGAACTTAGTTGTTGTTTTAAACGTTCAGTTTCTTTTTAGCCAAGCTGGTGTGTGCGTGTACTCTGACGCCAGGCCTTTTCAGACTGGGAAAGGAGGTCTTCGCACTAGCTGAGTCCGCCAACACACGCAAACCCCAGGTTACCAAAAGACATTGTGATTTAGCGTGGTGTATGGACTCAGTCACTGAGTTATCTTCATGCGTGGTTGGTTTGTTTAGTTGTATCCCATCTTTATTGTTTTTATAAGTGATTCAAAGCAGTGAACGTATCCAACCCACCTTCCTCCTCCTATTTTCCCCACAACAGCCACTCCGTGAAGTGAGTTGGATTAGGGTTAGAACTTGTTGTTAGTTGTGAAGTCGTGTCCGGCCCATCGCAACCCCATGGACAACGTTCCTCCAGGCCTTCCTGTCCTCTACCATCCTCCGGAGTCCATTTAAGCTCCCTCCGACTGCTTCAGTGACTCCATCCAGCCACCTCGTTCTCTGTTGTCCCTTTCTTCTTTTGCCCTCAATCGTTCCCAACATTAGGCTCTTCTCCAGGGAGTCCTTCCTTCTCCTTAGGTGGCCAAAGGATTTGAGTTTCCTCTTCAGGATCTGGCCTTCTAAAGAGCAGTCAGGGTTGATCTCCTCTAGGACTGACCAATTTGATCACCTTGCAGTCCAAGGGACTCGGAGGAGTCTTCTCCGGGTTAGAATTGACCATCTACTAGTGATTGGCCCAAAGTCAACCAGATGGCATTTATGCCTAAGGTGGGAATAGAACTTGCTGTCTCCTGGAGATTGGCTCAAAGTCACCCAGCTGGCTTTCATGCCTAAAGTGAGTCTAGAACTCACAGTCTCCTGGAGATTGGCTCAAAGTCACCCAGTTGGCTTTCATGTCCAAGGCAGGACTGGAACTCACAGTTTCCTGGAGATTGGCTCAAAGTCGCCCAATTGGCTTTCATGCCTAAAGTGAGTCTAGAACTCACAGTCTCCTGGTGATTAGCTCAAAGTCACCCAGTTGGCTTTCATGCCTAAGGCAGGCCTAGAACTCACAGTCTCCTGGAGATTGGCTCAAAGTCGCCCAGTTGGCTTTCATGCCTAAAGTGAGTCTAGAACTCTAGAATATGGCTGGCTGGAGAATTCTGGGACTTTAATTTGCCAAAGTTGGATAGCCTGTAATAGACAGAATCTTGCCAGACTAAAGCTATAATAACCACCTAACCTAACATATAGACACTGGGAAATTCTAGGGAGTTAGTCACCCGGAACCTTTTCCCTCCCCCACACCATTCAATCTTCTTCTCTCAGCCCCTCTCTGGAATGTGCTGCCTTCCCCCGCCCCCAGGAAACGGCTGTGCCCCCCCCCCAAACTCCTTCTTCAGCTGCACATTTCATCACACTTGCCAGTGTGTTAAGAAGTTATACTTCGTGCTAGAGAAAAGAGAATAATAAATCAGTGAAATTTCCACCTTGGAAATTCAGCTGCGGGGGGGGGGGGGGGAATGCCTTTGGGGGGGATGGGGGGACCATTAGCAAATGCATTACTAATGAACCCGGATGCCTTTGATACAAAGAATTTCCTTTTCTCAGGCAACACAAAGCAATTTCTTCCCTTTCAGTCTTGTCCCTCGTAAGAACAAGGGAAAAACGGTGCTGAATACTGCATCCTTCTTCCTGAACCCCTTGACTCTCATATTTGGGGTTTCTTTTCGTTCAAAAGATCATCAAAAAGGGCTCGTTTTTTTTTCAAATCTCCTCTTTCCACCTTGACGATTTTTACGTTCTTCCTGTTAAAAGAAAACCACGAAAACCAACCAGGCAGCGATCTTTCCTATTCCTTTCTATAAACAACGTGATTCATATTTTTTCATTTCCTTCACGAACAAAATATAGATGGGAAGCTTTGATACATTTGAGAATATAGCAAGGTTGGCCACACACACCCCAAAATCTCATATATATTTTTTGACATTTAGGCAATTTTTCTCTAGGAGGCCAGAAGGAATGGCCGACACCCCCAATCTACCAAATATTGGAAGGAAATGGGGAAAACTCCCCATTCTTGGGTTCACTTAGATCCGTGATGGTGAACCTATGGCATGCGTGCCGGAAATGGCATGCAAAGCCATCTCTCCAGGGTACCCGTTTCTCTTCCGGTTTCTGCTTCACTCATGTGCACCAGCTAGCTGGTCTTTGCGTGTGCGCACGCCAGAAACCGGAAGATCAGGTGACTGGCACGCATGAGCTTGCCGGAAACAGGAAGCACAGCTTCCTGGTGCGTGCATGCGTGCCCAGGAACTGCTCTTTTGGTTTCTGGTTCTCCCCGGCGCATGCACACTCCCGTTTCGGCACTCGGTGCTGAAAAGGTTCGCCAACACTGACTTAGACCAAGGTTTCTCAACCTTGGCAACTTTAAGGATATGTGGACCATAACTCCCATAATTCCCAGGCTGCAGGTGTGGACTTCAACTCCCAGAATTCCCCAGCCACCATGGATCGACTTCCAACTCTCCGAATTGAATTGCAAAATTCTGGGAGTTGGAAGTCCACATGTCTTAAAATTGCTAGAGCTGAGAAACACAGCTTTGGGCCCTTCTCAAGAAACTCCATCCAAGAAACTAGAACCTTCCTCAACTGACATTATGCCAGAATTTTTTTTTTGCAAGATCCAGAATAAAAAAAATCTCTTTGCGACCTTCTCTTCTTCCCTTTAGGTAATTTTCTTTCTTTCTTTCTTTCTTTTTTTTTTTAAATCCTACAGTGCATTGAAAGGAAGCGCACCACTGAATTAAACATCATGCAAACTAGTGAAGCTTGCCAGCAACATTTCTTTCCCCCGCCATCTATTAAATCACATACTTTATTATTATGATTTTTCCTACCGTATAAAATTAATTTGGGAACCATTTGCCCAAAGGGCAAATGATTTTCGGTACATTGCTCCAATCTTTTATTAAAGAAAGAGACTCAGGTGAATACACCTTTGGGTGTAATCAGTAGCCAAGAAAGGAAAACACAGCATTGGTCCAAGATCTGAATCGATTGTTTGAACGTGCATTTGGGAGTTGATTAATCACCAACCTGGAATCGTCTAGTTGACACCTTTATTATTTCTTTTTTACTTTTAGACAAAAACTAACTAGATTCAGATAAAAAGGCTGGCTTGGAAATAGCAGCCATCTTCTTTGCTATGTGTTGGAGTTTTATTTATTTATGAGAGTTAGTGAAGTCGCCATGTCTGCCAAGTGTCAAAAATGGCTGGCTGGGGAATTCTGGGAGTTGAAGTTGCCAAGGTCCAGAACTTTATGCTCTATAAAGTTCTCCATCTGTGATATAGGTAGGGGCAGATCTGTTTGGTGATCTACACTTTTTAAGTGATCCTACGGGATAGGAATTCAGCTGTTACAAATCAAGTGACTCAATTTTTATTGGCAGATATCTCAATTAGTAGGAAAATGCTGGCTTTAGCTGACACTGTTGATAGCTTGTTACTCGTTCTCTTTTACTCTGTAATTCTCTTTTTTTTCTTTTGAGACTTTTGTTTTATTTCTATTTCTATCGTTACTAAATTTATACTATTCTTGTGTTTTATTTGCTATTCGTTGTTTTTTGACTTCCTGGTCACCGATTGCATTTGCTATGGAATAAAATGTTTATTTGAAAATCCTGTTCCACTCCTGGTGGTGCTAATTTTGAATGTAAACTTTAAATAATTCCCTACCAAACGTTTAAAGTAGGGGATATCACACATGTGTGTCTCTTCAACTATGGAGATTCTCAGTCTCCTACCCTCTGGAATCAGCTGCCCCCAGAGATAAGGAGAATCCAAGACCTCAGTGCCTTCCGCCGTGCCCTTAAAACCCATTTTTTCCAGCAAGCCGGGCTGGCTTAAGAAGAAATTTTAAAAAATGTTTTAATTAGTAGTGATTTTAATCATTGGGCCAAATTTATATATATTTTAATTGTTTCTTAATATTTGTATTGCATGTTTTTAATTCTGGCTGTACACCACCCTGAGTCCTCAGGGAGAAGGGCGGTATAGAAATTGGAAATAAAACAAAATAAATAAAATAAATAAAAATCATCCATGTCAAGGTTGTCCCAAAGGGAGAGGTGGGTTTCAGCCGGTTCTGGAGAACCGGTAGCAGAAATTTTGAGTAGTTCGGAGAACCGGTAAATACCACTTCTGACTGGCCCTGCCCCCATCTATTCTCTGCCTCCTACGTCCCAGCTGATCGGGAGGGAATGGGGATTTTGCAGTAACCTTCCCCTGCCACGCCCACCAAGCCATGCCCACAGAACCGGTAGTAAAAAAATTTGAAACCCACCACTGTCCCAAAGGTGCTTTTCCAAAAGACAGTTGGACCTTCTTGGTTTTTCCTTGAAAATGTTTCTTTCTTGAAAGAAACATTTTTTCCCCCCGAAATGTTTTCGGCGGGGGAAAAAATACCCAAGAAAGTCCAGTTGCCTTTTGGAAAAGCACCTTTGAGGACTAATAAGTGTCAGGCTCAAGAAATCAGGGAGCAAGGCAGTTCAAAGGAATGTAAGTTTATCGCGTGCTAATGCTCTTTACAAGAATCTGAGCTACTAACAGTCAAAGCAGATCAGTGGTAGATAAGAGTCAATGGAATTCACGGTGGGCTGGACTCTCTTGTCGGCACGAAGGGATTCCAAACTGATGACTTGCTTGACCCCTCCTTCCGGCTCAGATTCGGGTCATCTCCCACACTAAGGAAAAGAGTGGTTTTTATTTAGCAGCTAATGGCTTTTCTGTGGCGTGTCAGGGGAGCGAAGGAGGCCGAGTCTTTGCTCTAATGAACAACTACTCTGCTTGGATGAAAATTGTCCATAAACAGTTTTGCCTTGCCTGAGGCTATCTGGATAGAAGTGTCAGGTTCCAATTAATGTACCCATCACAAATGGAGGCATTCCGTTTCCTCAAAGAACAAATTTATTTAAATAAATCATCTTGGCACGAACTGGTGGAAAGCCAGTACTAAAAGTTCCCGGGCTTTCCACTCCACTTAAAGTAAGAATTCAGCACAAGCCTTGCTGATCCCTTTACCCTTTCCGTAAGACTTTTCCATTTACTGTATGGTAGTTTCTAACATCCACCACCATCGAGGTCATGAACACATTCACAAGAATATCAAGAGTTGGGGGGTCTTCTAGTCCAACCTCCTGCTTAGGCTGGAGAACCTACACCACTTCAGACAAATGGTTATCCAACCTCTTCTTAAAAACTTCCAGTGTTGGAGCATTCACAACTTCTGGAGGTAAGTTGTTCCACTGATTAATTGTTCTCACTGTCAGGAAATTTCTCCTTAGTTCTAAGTTGCTTCTCTCCTTGGTTAGTTTCCACCCATTGCTTCTTGTCCTGCCCTCAGGTGCTTTGGAGAAGAGCTTGACTCCCTCTTCTTTGTGGCAGCCCCTGAGATACTGGAACACTGCTACCATGTCTCCCCTAGTCCTTCTCCCCCCCTTTTTTTTCTTTCTGCCAAGCCGACTGAGCTGGAAAGGCTGTTGTGCCGAAGAATTGCTTCACCATTCCCCTCACCCCACCCCAAAGTAGGCCGGTCCAAAGGGGGAAATCGGACATGCCTCTTAACATGCCGAAAGGATGGGCCCATGACAGCAGGGACGAAGTGATCACTCACCCGGGCTGAGAGATTAAAGCAGGGAGGCTGTGAAATGCCACCACCGATCAATGGCCTCCCTTGTCTCGAATGATGAGCGCGTGTCAAGCCAAAGGCTCTGCTTGAAAAACGACAAGAGAGACTGATGGATGGGGAGGAAGTTCTGTTCGAAGGTCGCAAGGCAGAACGTCTCTTGCAGTTTCACGGATCGGGAGCATGAGACGCATCGGCCAAAGCTTGACTGTCCTCGGCAAGTTTTGGGGGTCTTCTGGAGATCCATCTCAGAAAGGAGAAGGGCCTTTGTAGGAAGTTAGCACTCTCCTAGAAGAATGAAATGTTTTGGGGAATACCGTATTTTTCAGAGTATAAGACGCACCGGAGTATAAGACGCACCTACCTTTTTTGGTGAGGAAAAGAAGAAAAAGAAATCTCCCTCTGCCTCTGAGCAATTTTGCCTCGTTGCAGCAAACAGCAAACAGCCTGCTTTACTTTCATTTTCGTTTTCAGCATAGCTTGATTAGCACAAGAGGAAAAAAAAATCTGCTCCAGCAATTTTCCTCCTTGCAGCAAGCAGCAGAGCCCTGCGCTAAACAGCTGAGAGCAAATCAGCTGAGAGTCGGGAGGCCGATCCAATCAACTTGTGCTAATTAGGATGTGCTGAAGCTGAAAGGAGCTGTTTCTTCTTGCTGTTTGCTGCAAGGAGGTAAACTGCTGGGAGGCAGAGGCCAAAGGGTGGGGGCCAGTGGGTGGGCGGAGCTACATTCAGTGTATAAGACGCACCTAAATTTTCACCCCGTTTTAGGGCGGAAAAAGGTGCGTCTTATACTGCGAAAAATACGGTATTTGAAAAGGCAGAATATTGTGTTTCCCTGGATGAGAAACATGTTTTAAGGACAAAGCAGCTTCCTGCCTCCCCACCACCACCTTTGTCAATGGGCCATTAAGGCCTCAGCCAAGCTCACTCATTCCCCCCCACCCTTTTGTCCTTTCGAGCTGCTAGGTTGGCAGAAGCTGGGATAAGGAACGGGAGCTTACCCCGCTACGCGGCGCTAGGGATTCGAACCGCCGAACTGCCGACCTTTCGATCGACAAGCTCAGCGTCTTAGCCACTGAGCCACCGTGTCCCTAACACTGTGTCCCTAACACCGCGTCCCTAATTCTGCTCTGGAGCATTCCAGTGTTTTCCCTCTGGCACCCCGACTAGCCAGCCTTTTGCTGATTTCCTTCGGCATTACAGACAGATGAATGATGTCAAGCTCAAATCATTGTTCATCCCTGCACCCACCCCCCCGGAAAGGGGGGGGTTCAGTCAAAACCTCTGTTGAGAATCACTCATCCTTCCTAATAATGAGAGCTGTCACCAAGACTGCTTGCAAGGAAATGATTTTCTTGGTAAATATTTCGGCCTGTAACTGATTTATAGGTTTGGGGGAGGGCGGCTGAGAGTGGAGATGGGGGCGGGAGGGGCGGGGGGGGGAACAAACAGCCTCCAAACTTCATTGGCTAATAAAAGACCTTGGAAAAGTGGAGCGTTGTACTGGGGTCAGGATCAGAGGTGGGTTTCAGCAGGTTCTGACCAGTTCTGGAGAACCGGTAGCGGAAATTTTGAGCCGTTCGGAGAACCGGTAGTAAAAATTCTGACTGGCCCTGCCCCCCAGCTATTCTCTGCCTCCCAAATTCCAGCTGATTGAGAGGAGATGGAGATTTTGCAGTATCCTTCCCTGGCGTGGGGTGGGAATGGAGATTTTGCAGTATCCTTCCCCCAGGAGTGGGGTGGGAATGGAGATTTTGCAGTATCCTTCCCCCAGGACTGGGGTGGGAATGGAGATTTTGCAGTATCCTTCCCCCAGGAGTGGGGTGGGAATGGAGATTTTGCAGTATCCTTCCCCCAGGAGTGGGGTGGGAATGGAGATTTTGCAATATCCTTCCCCTGCCACCAAGCCATGGCACGCCCACCAAGCCACACCCACCGAACCGATAGTAAAAATTTTTTGAAACCCACCACTGTTCAGAATGAGAGAAATGAGGGAGGGGGTTGCACGAGTTAGCTTGGATTCTCACCTCTGTTATTGCTGCTGTTGAACTGGAGCACGCAGGCCCTACGGTACGGTACAGGTGGTCCTTGAGTTACGACCGCAACGGAGCCCCAAATTTGTGTTGCTAAGTGAAACGCTCGTTACGCGAATTTGGCCCGTTTTGCCACAATTGTTAAGTGAGCCATGGCATTTAAGTCACATGGTTGTTAAGTGAATCTGGGTTCACACCCACCCCCCCATTGACTCGCAAAAGGGGATCATGTGAGCCTGGGACCACCGCAACTGTCATAAATATGAAACCCTGGGCCAAGCATCTGAATTTTGATCCCATGATCATGCGGGGTGGGGATGCTGCATTGGTCGTAAGTTTGAACAACGGTCGTTGCTCCTTTTTTTTTCCAGTGCCGTTGTGACTTTGAACGGTCACTAACTGACCTGTTGTAAGCCGAGGACCTGGCTGCTTGGCAAAAGCAAGACTGAAAGAACTCCGGTGTTCTGCCCTTGGAGTGCCTTTGCGACAGGCAGTTTTCAGCCATCGCTTTTAACTTCCCGAATGTTCAGGGGCGTTGCTGCCTCGGGGCCCCCGCGGACAAGAAGCGTGGCGGTGGTGCAGAACCCGTGGCGGTCAACCCGTGCTGAGAGGCCCCTGAGATGTCAAGTCGCCCAGCAGAAGGAACCCCTGGCTTGAAAAGCAGGAGTTGGTTTAGAGCCATCCGGATGGCAGTTAGAAGATCACAATGGGCGAAGCAGCAGAATCTGCTCTCAGGGCAGGAACAGTGGAGCAAGATGACAAGAGACAAGGGACGAAAAGTTTGTGCGATGTAAATATTAACGGGAGGGGGGGGGGGAGGGAGGGAGGGAGAGAAAGAGAGAGAGAGAGGAGAAGAAGAGGAGAAGGAGGAGGAGGAGGAGGAAGAAGAAGTAGAAGAAAAAGAAGAAGAAAGGAGGAAGAAGAAGAAGAAAGGAGGAAGAAGAGGAGGAGGAGGAGGAAGAAGAAGAAGAAGAAGAGGAGGAGGAGGAGGAGGAGGAGGAGGAGGAGGAAGGAGGAGGAGGAGAAAGAAGAAGGAGGAGGAGGAGGAGGAGGAGGAAGAAGAAGAAGAAGAAGAAGAAGAAGAAGAAGAAGAAGAAGAAGAGAAAAGGCAGGCAGGCAGGCAGGTAGGCAGGAAGGAAGGGCTCTCTTCATTAGACTAGAGATACCTAGATCCCTCAACCATTCATGCACTTTACCTCCAGACCCCAAATCCTCTTTGTCGCTCTTCTCTGCACTGTTTCTAGAGCCTCTTCGTCTTTTTATATCAGGGTGACCAGAGCTGTACATATCAGCATTCCAAGCATGGACTCACCAGTTCAGTACTACTATCACTCCATGCTACGGTCACTCCATCACTTGACCATAAGGCAATACCTAAGTGAAGACACATCTAAAGCTCACCATCCCTGCTGCTCGGTAGATCCCACTGGTTTCTCTTGAGCTCTTATCAATCTTTCCCTTTCACGCTTGCCCTTTTTTTTTTTTTTTAATTTGATTTATATGCCGCCCTTCTCCGGAGACTCAGGGCAGCTTACAATGTGCTCAGCAATAGCCTTCATACTTTTGTATATTTATACAAAATCAGCTTATTGCCCCCACAAACTGGGTCCTCAATTTACCTACCTTAGAAAGGATGGAAGACTGAGTCAACCTTGAGCCTTGGAGAGATTCGAACCAGCAGAAATTGCAGGCAGATGTGTTAATAACAGGGTGCACTAAACCACTGTACTATCAAGGCTCTTGGCTCATGGGGGCAACTGTAAGGCTGAGCAAGGGCAAACCATGTAAACTTCCTTAAACAAATAAATTGGTTACAGCATGTCCCTTGGCAATCTGAAAACAAATAGCATCTTTTCCTGTGCTGGGAAACAATTAACCTATTAGAAAGAGAGTCGATAATTGGTTTTTTTTTTTTGGTCTCTCCTCCCTTCTTCCTTTCCTTCCTGGACCCTTTGCTCCAGTCTTTGTCAGATGCATCGTTCAGTAAGGTCTTGGAGATGCTCCCAATGCAGTCATTTCCTACCCGTGGTTCCTCCAGATGCCCACAGAGCTGAAGAAGGGCATGTGTTGAAAACAGGCCCCACAAGGAGAGGATGTCTGTTCCGGATCAGGAGAAAGGAATGCGAGGGTTTTTTTTTTTTTTTTGCAGGCTCTGTTACTTTTCTTTGGTATGGCCACATCTCTGTTTGGAAAGCAAACAGGACTGAATCTTCAAGCTAGACGGCTCGTTTTTCTTACCATGGTTTGTTCACCAAGGCTTCCCAAAGGGGCCACCAGTTGCAGCATATCCAAAATACAATCAAGATCAAGGGAGGTACTAATACCACTCTATAAAGCCCTAGTAAGATCACACCTAGTCCTGTATCTAGTTTTGGTCACCACACTGTAAAAAAAGATGTTGAGATGCTAGAGAGAGTGCAGAGAAGAGCAACCAAGATGATGAGGGGACTGGAGGCTAAAACATTTGAAGAACGGTTGCAGGAACTGGGTATGTCTAGTTTAATGAAAAGAAGGACTAGGGGAGATATGATAGCAGAGTTCCAATATCTCAGGGGCTGCCCCAAAGAAGAGGGAGTCAAGCTATTCTCCAAAGCTCCTGAGGGCAGGACAAGAAGCAATGGGTGGAAACTCATCAAGGAGAGAAGCAACTTAGAACTAAGGAGAAATTTCCTGACAGTTAGAACAATTAATCAGTGGAACAACTTGCCTCCAGAAGTTGTGAATTCTCCAAAACTGGAAGTTTTTAAGAAGAGATCGGATAACCATTTGTCTGAAGCGGTGTAGGGTTTCCTGCCTAAGCAGGGGGTTGGACTAGAAGACCTCCAAGGTCCCTTCCAACTCTGTTATTCTATTCTATTATAAATGTGTGCTGAAGGCACATCTGTTGCAGAAGTGTGATACATTTATGGGCAACCGAGAGAGGCAAATGAAGGAAGCCTCTCCAGTGTGAGTATCGAATGGCACACCAAGGGGGCAGAGTGCAGGTAGCTTTTAATGATCAAATTCTCCCGAGATATAAGTTTGGCTCCCACGACATCCTACGCATTGTTCCCGCTCGGTGCGGTGTGACGATCTCATTAGGTGGTTGGTAACCATGGCTGGTGACTTAGTACAGTACGAGCTCAGCGGGGCCGTGTTCAGCAAGTGGTTAATTTGGGGTGCTGTGGGAACCCACAAAGCTACAAAACGAGCAAATTACCATTGTGGGGCAAAAACGTGTGAATCCAAGTTTGTTTGTTTTTTCCCCAGTGTCGTTTTCTGTACCTTAATGAGCGCCTGCAGAACTTGTGCACGTGCCTGCAGTTAGCTAGGCGACCTTTTTTTTTTTTTAATTTGATTTATATGCCGCCCTTCTCCGGAGACTCAGGGCGGCTTACAATGTGCTCAGCAATAGCCTTCATCCTTTTGTATATTTATACAAAGTCAGCTTATTGCCCCCATAATCTGGGTCCTCATTTCACCTACCTTAGAAAGGATGGAAGGCTGAGTCAACCTTGAGCCTTGGCGAGATTCGAACCTGCAGTAATTGCAGGCAGCTGGTCTTAATAACCAGCTTAATAACAGGGTGCCTTAGACCACTGTACTACCAAGGCTCTTAGTTACGATGTTCAGGTTTTAATATTCCTTGCGACGTTTTGCTTTTTTCCCCAGAATACACCTGCTGTTATTTCGACTAAAAATTGATTTCCCAATGGCGGAGATCCCATTTCCCCAATTCTCTCTCTTCTTGCCAAAAGGATCCTGATTTATTTATTTTTTTTTCCTCCAGAAAATAGAAAATGTCTCTTTATTTTTCCAGAAGGATTCACCACTATCATATCTGAGAGTATGATCAGTCGTGTTCACTCAGATTCTGCCGTCATTCGTTATCTTAATGGAAAAGTTAAGCAATACTCTTGTTTTTTATCATTTTTTTAAAAAAAATCACTGGCAATTCCGAAAGGCTGGATTTTGTCATGCCAGTCGCCTATTTAGACTATTTGTTTAATCCTCCCGTTTCAAATGGAAAGGTTTTGTGTTAGGAAAAATCAACAAGAATGCACAGGTGCTCATTTCCAACATTGCAATGATTTTAATCTCTCTGGCCGCAGTTTGATAGAAAGACTTTCAGGCAATGAAATCTCTGCTATTTAAAAAGGGCTTCGGGAGCCGAGCTCCCTTTAAACAACTAATTATCACCACGCTGCCTATGCCCTGGGATGTCAAATCCCCCTAGTAGGGCTATATTACTGATTATCCTTCTCATCTGTCCGATTACCCATTTCCTTAGGTTCTTATGACTGCAATGTGTTGTTGTATCTCATGATTTATGTTGATTGCTTTTATTTAGTATCCTGTTAATGGCTTGTGTTGATTGCGTTATTTAGTTCCCTCTGATTATCGCTGAGTGATGACTGTGATTTATGATTGTATTTTATGATGATGATGATGATCACTTGTTGGCTTGTATGTACACTGAGAGCTTATGCACCGGAGACAAATTTTTTGGGTATGTCCAGTCACGCTTGGCCAATAAAGTATTTTATATCCTATTCTATCCCATCCCATCTCATCCCATCCTATCCCATTCTCCTTCTTTCCTCCTCCTCCTCCATTCTATTCTATTCTATTCTATTCTATTCTATTCTATTCTATTCTATTCTATTCTACTCTACTCTACTCTACTCTACTCTACTCTACTCTACTCTACTCTACTCCTTATTTCTATTCTATTCTGTTCTATTCTATTCTATTCTACTCTACTCTACTCTACTCTACTCTACTCTACTCTACCCTACCCTACCCTACCCTACCCTACTCTACTCTACTCTACTCTACTCTACTCTACTCTACTCCACTCCACTCCACTCCACTCCACTCCACTCCATATTCTATTCTATTCTATTCTATTCTATTCTATTCTATTCTATTCTATTCTATTCTATTCTATTCTATTCTATTCTATTCTATTCTACTCTACTCTACTCTACTCTACTCTACTCTACTCTACTCTACTCTACTCTACTCTACTCTATTCTTATTCTATTCCATTCCATTCCATTCCATTCCATTCCATATTCTATTCTATTCTATTCTATTCTATTCTATTCTATTCTATTCTATTGGCAACTGACTTATATTTATGACGACTGCAGTGTCACGGAGTTGTGGGATCCCCTTTTGTGACCTTCTGACAAGCAAAGTCAATGAGGAAGCCGGGTTACTCACTTAACAACCGGGTTACTCACTTAACGACTGCAGTGATTTTACTTAACAACCATGGCACAAAAGGTGATAAAACGGAGTGAAAGTCACTTAACAAATGTCTCGCTTAGCAACAGAAATTTTGGGTTTAATTGCGGTCATAAGTCAGGGAGCGCTTGTACAGCTAAGCTGAATCATAGGGCCGGAAGGGACCTTGAAGGTCTTCTAGTCTAACCCCCTGCCGAAGGTAGAACGACAGAGCATTTTAGGTGGCTCAGTGGCTAGGACACTGAGCTTTGTCGATCAGAAAGGTTGGCAGTTCGACGGTTCGAATCCCTAGTACAGGTCTCCTGCGTGAGCAGGGGGTTGGACTAGATGACCTCCAAGGTCCCTTCCGACTCTGTTACTGTTAAAGAGACTGTTACCACATGCAGTGGACTCCAAAATAAGGGCCGAGAAAAGGAGACGAGTCCTCAGGATACCTTTCCTCCTAGAAATCTCATTTTAGCGAAGCATTTGATTGTCGGTTCCGTCTCATGTGGCTTTTGACCTCACACTCCTTCCGCTGAGGACGTTAACAAGGTGGGTTTTTTTTTTTGCTCCACTGTCCAGCAACTCGGCTTGCAGAAACAGAACTCCTGTCGGGAAGGAGCAAAATGGTCTGGAGACAGAGACAAATTGAGGCGGCGATTCTTAAAACATGTTTCCCTGGTCTACAAAGGGAAGGGGGAAGTTGCATCGTGCCAGGCCTCCCATAAATCAGGATTCATTGGCCAGACAAGATAAATGGGCGCAACGTTCCCGGAGAAATTAGCCATGTGGGAAGAAGGGTGGTGTCGCGTTCTGCATCTCCACGGGGCCAAGCTAAAAATGTTCACCACAAGAGGGCAGAAAGCACTGAGATTGGGGGAGAAAATTCACTTGGTTCCTTGCAAAATTCACTTCTTTCTTCCTTGAAGTTGGAGCAGAGAAAAAAGTTTGACTTCAGATTTAACAGATTAACAGAGTTGGAAGGGACCTTATAGGTCATCTAGTCCAGCCCCCCACTGAAGCAGGGGACCCTACACCATTTCTGACAGATGGCAGTCCAATCTCTTCTTGAAAGCCTCCAATGATGACGCTCCCACAACTTCTGAAGGCAACTTCTGTTCCACGGGATGATTGTTCTCACTGTCAGAACATTCCTCCTTATTTCCAGGTTGAATCTCCTTGATCAGTTTCCATCCATTATTCCTTGCCTGGCCTTCAGGTACTTTGGAAAATAGCTTGACCCCCTCCTCTCTGTGGCAGCCCCTCAAATATTGGAAGAGGGCTATCCTGTCTCCCCTGGTCCTTCTCTTCACTAGACTAGCCAGGCCCAGTTCCTGCTATCGTTCATCATAGGTTTTATCCTCCAGTCCCCTAAACATCTTGGCTGCTCTTCTCTGCACTCTTTCTAGAGTCTCAACATCTTTTTTATACTGTGGTGACCAAAACTGGATGCAGGATTCTAGGTGTGGTCTTACTAGGGCTTTATAGAGTGGTATTAGTACCTCCAAAAATTATCCCGGAGACCCCCTGATCCTTACCCTGCCTGTACTGCATTCACAGCCATGACAAACAGACGTGTATAAAATCAAAATGCCCTGTATCCATTGGGGATGGAAACATTCTCCTTGTTGCAATTGTGGTGCTGATATGCAACGTATTAAACATATTGTTCAAATTTGTCCACAACATACATTCTCTGGTTCCTTAGAAGAGCAGTCCCCAACCTTTGCGGTGTTCTGACGGATGCCCTAATTAAATCATGAGCCTCGAGCCAAGCTTCAAAAGAAATGCAGTTATTTATTAGGAGCTTCATGTTGGTTCACGTTCCAAGTGAAGCCAACTCTGACTCCATGTAATTTACGGCCCAATCTTGACCCTGTTTCCCCACTGCCCCCAGGGTGTGTCATCAGTCACTTTTGCCAATGAAGCAATTTCACAGGTTGTAGAGATGACTCCCCTCTGACTGCTGTGAGTAACCCTCGGAGACAGCCTTGAGAGAGATATGTCTGGAATGTGATTTTGTTTTTGGCTGCTGTGCTGCTTCGCCGTTTCCCCATCCCCCTTCCCTATGGCAACTCGAGAGTAGGGATGCTTTGCGAGTTGACATGTGGTTTGGCAATCTGGCTGGGAAGGGAGAGGGTAATGGGCTGTGTGAGCGGTGGGCTGGCACGCAGGCGTGCAGCTTAACTTGCTCGAGCAACGGGCTGGTGCACATGTGGGTGAGTGCCAGCCTGTTGCTTGTACATGTTGAGCTGCGCGCACACACGCACTTCGGCCAGCCATTTGTGCGGCCCAATTCTGAATAGGCCACGGCCTGGTAGTGGGCTGCAGCCCAGGGGTTGGGAACCCTTGCCTTAGATGATAAGCACGAAGCAACGCCAGAAGCAGCTGCTGGATAGCTGAATTGGGCATCCAGTTATGAGGCCACTGCTGTACCCCCCTAGAGCTTTTATGTGTAATTACATGGATAGCATGTCTGTGTTTACTTCTCTTCTGACATGTTCTCATCATACACTAAATAAGTAAATAAGACAGCCAGAAGATTTTCGATGATGGAATATCAATCTTCTTGGTTCTGGCTGGAAGGTGTAAATTTCTGGACAGCTCAGGCAAGTCTCATCAAAACAGTTGGGAACAGTTCAAAACCTATTAGGGAATGTGGACCATCAGTTTGGTCCAGTGGTGGGATCTTCCCGGTTTAACAACCGGTTCGGTGATTGCGTGCTATGCGCGCGCACACAGTTTGAAGAAATCTTCACTTCTGTGTTTCTTCGGAGGAGTAACACAGCTGATTCGCACAGCAATTGGCTCTGCCGCGCGAATCAGCTGAGAAGATAAAGGTAGGAAAATAGCACGGGCGAATGGGCGGACCCATCTGATCATTGGGACGAACCGGTTCGCTCCCAGCCGATCGTCGGAGCTACCGGTTAGCCCGAACTGGTCTGAACCAGTAGAATCCCATCCTTGGTTTGGTGTTTGCCCACATTTTTCTCCAGCAATTTATCATGACCAGAAATGGATTTCTAAACTGTAGACATCCTTGATGTCTTAACGGGGACTTGTAGACTTAACGGGGCTTTTCTTCTTTCTCTAAGCTTCTGACCTCTGCTGACTGGCCTGTTTATGCGAACCCTTAAAAAGCTCTCCATTCACGATAATCCTTTCTCACGGCTCATTCTCTTCTTCCTTCCCTCCCAGGGTCAAGAAGAAGGATAAGCCCCTGAACCTCAAGATTCACAACAGCGTGGGGAGCTGTGAGAACATCCCCGCACAACGCTCTCCTCTCCTGTCCGAACGGTCCTTGAGGTCCTTTTTCGTCGGGCACCCTCCCTTCCTTCCTTCCACTCCTCCGGTCCATACGGATGGCATGTTCTCCACAAGTAAGTCGGACCTGGCGGGGTAGTTCTGGGGGAAGGAGGAGAAGAGGGGAGGCATACAAACACACACACACAATCACACACACACACAAAAATGTTGGGCATGGGTCTTCCAATCCAGTCTTGACTTTGTTTGAAATTGTGTTGGCTATACAAGGTCCAGCGGTGGGTCAGAGGCTAAAACGCTGAGCTTGTCGACCGAAAGGTCGGCAGTTCAGCGGTTCGAATCCCTAGTGCCGCGTAACGGGGGGAGCTCCCGTGACTTGTCCCAGCTTCTGCCAACCTAGCAGTTCGAAAGCAGGTAAAAAATGCAAGTAGAAAAATAGGGACCACCTTTGGTGGGAAGAGATAAGAAGGATATCGGATCTTCGGGTCTTTCGCCGAGCCCTGAAAACTCTTCTTTTCCAGCAAGCAGGGCTGGCGTGAACCCCGCCCCCCTTTTTTAGTTTTTAATGGTTATTAATTGTTTAGTTTTAATTTGTTAATGGGTTTTAATTCGCACTGTTTTAATTCGGGCCAAAGTATATAATTCTTTTAATTAATTTTAAATTTTGTATTGTTATGTATTTTAGTTTTGGCTGTGCACCGCCCTGAGTCCACTAGGAGAAGGGCGGTATATAAATTGAATAAATAAATAAATAAATAAATAAAGAGAACAGCGTTCTGTGCATCTTTGGTGTTTAGTCATGCCAGCCACATGAAGAGCACTGGCTCTTCGGTTCTGAAACAGAGATGAGCACTGCCCCATAGAGTCGGGAACAATTAGCACATATGTGCAAGGGGAACCTTTACCTTACCTTATACAATGTCCAATGAAGGCTCCAAAGAGATCTGTGATTACTACTCAACGGTGTGCCCTGCTCTTTTTTTTTTTTTGAATTTTATTCTTTGTTCTTTAGGTCCGAGAACTTATTTTAATGGAAGGGGTGGCTGGTTGAAGTTCTTCAGCACTAATGCTGAAATTCAAAATGCAAACACCGATCCACTTTATTATTATTATTATTCTTTACTGCAACTCTTTATTGTTAGCATCTAAAGGCAGGGCAAGAAGCAGTGGATGGAAACTTAACCAAGGAAAGATTGAACCTCGAAATAAGGAGAAATTTCCTGGAAGAACAATTCATCAGTGGAATGGCTTGCCTTTATGGAGTAGATGCTCCATAACTGGAGGTTTTTAAGAAGAGACGGGACAGCCATTTGGTATGGAGTCTTCTGCTTGAGCAGGGGGTTGGACTAGAAGACCTCCACGGTCCCTTCCAACTCTGTAATTCTGATAAGACCCCTACCTCAGGCAATTATCTTCCTCTGTAGGACCAGATCAAAGGGTAGCCATAAACCCTCTCCATTCCTGGCAAATAGATGGGGAAGAAATGGAGGTAGTGACAGATTTTATTTTCCTGGGCTCCAAGATCACCACAGATGGGGACTGCAATCAAGAAATTAAAAGATGCTTGCTCCTGGGGAGGAAAGCCATGGCAAATCTAGACAGCATTCTAAAATGCAAAGACATCACCCTGCCAACAAAAGTGCGTATAGTCAAGGCGATGGTTTTCCCAGTTGCAATGTCTGGCTGTGAAAGCTGGACCACAAGGAAGGCTGAGCGCCAAAGAATGGAGGTCTTTGAACTCTGGTGCTGGAGAAGACTCCTGCGAGTCCCTTGGACTGCAAGGCGATCCAATCGATCAGTCCTAGAGGAGATCAACCCTGACTGCTCTCTAGAAGGCCAGATCCTGAAGAGGAAACTCAAATACTTTGGTCACCTAATGAGAAGGAAGGACTCACTGGAGAAGAGCCTAATGCTGGGAATGATGGAGGGCAAAAGAAAAAGAAGGGGACGGCAGAGAACGAGGTGGCTGGATGGAGTCACCGAAGCAGTTGGCGTGAGCTTCAATGGACTACAGAGGATGTTAGAAGACAGGAAGGCCTGGAGGAACGTTGTCCATGGGGTCGCAATGGGTCGGACACGAGTTTGCAACTAACAACAAAAGTCTTGCCAATGCCTACAGAGCCAAGGGCAGATGGCGTAGAGTCTTCTGCTTGAGCTGGGGGTTGGACTAGAAGACCTCCAAGGTCCCTTCCATCTCTGTTAATGCTGCTGTTATTCAGCCCTAGTCATCCCAAGTTAATTAGTATGACAGACCGGGAGATGCTCCAGAGCAGGCTTTTGACAGCACTGTCTTGCTTTTGCATCGGTGTGTCAGCCCCATGCTTCTCCTTGACAATCTGGCGGAGAGAAAAACAACCGTGTAGCCGAGGCCGGCTAACAGGAGAAGACATCCAGATGGAAGGGGTCAAGACACAATGGCTGTTGTCTGCCCCGCTAGGGCCTAAGGCTTCCCTTCGGGTGGTGCTGCTGACATCAGTTCTGATATGCAGCCCCAGCCTGGGTTGCCGAGCTTAGTTTTCCACTTGGCGCCTTGGGGGGTACTGGCATTTGTCTTGAGTTGAATGGCAGCTGCTGAGAAGGATCTCCTGAGGTCCTTTTGGGGGGGGGGAGCTTTGGCATCCGTGCTACCTGATGGTATCTTTTCAGAAGCTGCCAGTGCAGTGGCCCCGTTTTCTTGCCCTATTTACAAGGTACCAGTGGAGGAGAATATTTGTAGCTCAGGTTTGAGATGAGGAGTTCTTGGTGCTCTCGGAGCTTGCAGATGTGACATCATCAGGGATAGAAGGGAGTGGAGTTTGCAGGGAGGTGGGTGGGGGGAAGGACGAGGAGGACGAGGGCAACTGTGGGGTCCTTGGTGCTCTCTGAACTTGGTTGTTTTCTTGCAGATGATTCACGACCCAAACTAGGCAACATTATCACTGTTAGAAGGGAGTTGGATGCGTGGGGAGGAGGAGGAGGAGGAAGGACTGTGGGGTCCTTGGTGCTCTCTG
Source organism: Pantherophis guttatus (assembly GCF_029531705.1). The sequence goes on from NW_026844101.1 coordinate 5,338,725, forward strand.
AGCTTGGTGGTTTTCTTGCAGACATTTCATTACCCTACTAGATAACATCATCAGTGCTAGAAGGGAGTGTTTTGCAGAGAGGAGGAGGAGGAGGAGGAGGAGGAGGAGGAGGAGGAGGAGGAGGAGGAGGGGGAGGAGGAGGAAGAAGAAGAGGAAGAGGGAGAAGGAGAAGAAGAAGGAGGAGGAGAAGGAGAAGGAGAAGGAGAAGGAGAAGAGGAGGAGGAGGAGGAAGAGGAGGAGGAAGAGGAGGAGGAGGAGGAGGAGGAGGAGGAGGAGGAGGAGGAGGAGGGAGGAGGAGGAGGAGGAGGAGGAGGAGGAGGAGGAGGAGGAGGAGGAAGGACTGTGTGGTCCTTGGGGCTCTCTGAGCTTGGTGGTTTTCTTGCAGATGTTTCATGACCCAACCTAGATAACACCGTCAATGTTACTTACCTAATAACTAGCTCAGAGAGCATCAAGGAACCCTATTTACAAGGCCCTTGGAGAGGAGGCAAGCACTGTCTTTGCCTGGGTGAAAGATATTGCATGGATCTGTTGATTTATACTACTCTGAGTGAGACCACGCTTGGAATGTTGTGCCCAGTCCTGGTCACCACAATACCAAAAAGATGCTGAGACCCTAGAAAGAGTGCAGAGAAGAGCAACAAAGGAGACTGAGAGAGAGAAAGGGAGAGAGATGGAGAAGGAATTGTACTCATTTTATGTATTCAATTCATGCTTATACTTACATATATTATCTATTTATTTATTTTATTTTTTATTTTAAATTGATTTATATGCCGCCCTTCTCCGGAGACTCAGGGCGGCTTACAATGCGTTAAGCAATAGCCTTCATACTTTTGTATATTCATACAAAGTCATCTTATTGCCCCCACAATCTGGGTCCTCATTTAACCTACCTTAGAAAGGATGGAAGACTGAGTCAACCTTGAGCCTGTTAAGATTCGAACCTGCAATAATTGCAGGCAGCTGTGTTAATAACAGGGTGCTTTAAACCACTGTACTACCAAGGCTCTAATATGTACTCGGCAAAATAAATAAATAAATTAAATAAATAAATAAACAAGAGAAAGAGAGAGAGAAAGGGAGAGAGAATGACAAGAGAAAGAGAGAGAGAAAGGGAGAGAGAACGAAAGAGAGAGAATGAACAAGAGAGGACAAGAGAGAGGGAAAAGGAGAGAATGAGAGGGACAACGAACAAGAGAGTGCAAGAGAAAGAAAGAGAGAGAGAATGAACAAGAAAAAAGAGGGAGAGAACAAACAAGTGAAAACAAGACACAGAGAGAAAGAGAATGAGAGAGAGAGGGAGAAGGAGGGAGGGAGGGAGAAAGAGAGAGAGAGAGAAAGAGACACAGTGAAAGACCCCTCTAGGATCTGTTTAAATTCTCCTGTCATATTGAGATGCTCTCACAATTTGGCTGGCATCTCCTGGGACATTTTTTGCCTTAATTGGTTATCTGATGAACACCCAAAGGAGTGTCTCTCTCCATAGTTAGACATTTTGAAGATGAGATTTGGAGGAGGTGAGCTGATTTGGGTACTTCAGAGCAATATTTTAAGAGAGGGTCCCCTCTCCTTCCGCTAAGCCTAACAGTTTTAAAAATCTATTCCCTCCATTATGATAATTTTAGTACTTTTCTTTCTTTGTGCACTTAATAACCTCACGTAAAAATTAACCAGACGTAAACATTAATCTTCCATGAGTCCTTTTAAAAAAATTCAGTAGCCATAAATCCCAATGAAAAAAAGTTCTGGTCTCATATAATACAATATTATTCTTTAAAATGATTTGTATATGTGTTTAGTATTAGTATTTAATTTTTCTTGGCTTTTTCACAAGTTCTTTGAAGGGTCACTGAACGGAAGGTTGTAAATCAAGGATTAGCATCTAATTTTTCGTGTCTTTTTTGCAAGTTCATTGTACCTGGTAAAACGTCTTTTCATCCTGCGTCTGGCAAGGGGTTGGACTAGAAGTCCTCTTTTTTCCCCCCATGTTTTATTTATTTTATTTATATAATGTTCAATTTCCATCGAACAGTGTGTGATCTGGGTACAATTATTGTTAAACAGTCATAACCCATGTATTTGTTGTAGCATTCATCATCATAATATTGATAATAGAATAATATAATATCAATAATACTTAACATCATCTTCTTTAACAACTCTCCACATTAACATTTCCTCTTTTTTATGTCTCCTCCTTTCTAACTTCTGTTTCTGTTTGTCTAGTCATTGACAAAATACATCTCATATCCAAAAAAAAAAAAAAAAAAAAAATCAGTTTCTTCTTTATCCTTGATAGTGAGCGTTAATCTATCCGTTTCTGCGCATTCTAATATTTTCTTAATTAGCTACGCCTCTGATGGAATGGCATTGTTTTTCCATTGCTGTGCAAACACAATTCTGTCTGTCTGTCTGCCTGCCTGCCTGCCTGTCTGTCTGTCTGTCTGTCTGCCTCTCTCTATTGTCTATCTATCAGCATCTGTCTGTCTGTCTGTCTGTCTCTCTCTCCTATCTATCTATCTATCTATCTATCTATCTATCTATCTATCTATCTATTTGCCTCTCTCTCTCTCTCTCTCTCTCTTATCTATCTATCCATCTATCTGTTTGCCTCTCTCTCTCTCTCTCTCTCTCTCTCTCCTATCTATCTATCTATCTATCTATCTATCTATCTATCTATCTATCTATCTGTCAACAAGTACAAGGAAACAAGTAGCATTATAGACATAGCCATGGACACATGAAAAAAATTGGCACAAATAAAAGGATATAAATAGGCAAAACATAGCCATAAACACAGAACGATTACATAGAAGTATACAGTAATTCTAGTTGCGGTTAATAGATATAAAACCAGATACATAGGACTTTTATCATATAACTCTTCTTAAAGTCCCATTATGATTCCATGATTCAGTTTTAGCTGTTCCCAAATCCCTCTTCATTCATTAGCCCACCTCCCCAGTCTGGGGAAAAAAAATTCTACTCTTAAGTTGAAAGGGAAGGAAGGATGTTTCAGAGCCAGTTCTTCGAAGCGCTCCGTAATCATTGCGAGATGATTCCATGGGGCGCCCCAGGTGTCACCTCCAGCCTGCTTGCATCTCCACGGGTTTCCTGCTGGACCCCACTTCCCTGCGGAGGGGGCACGAGGGGCCATGCAGATTTTGGGTCTTGTTGTCACAACTGCCGATCAGTGGGAGACAGCCGTGGCGCGTTGACCTCGCCGTGGTTCTCTCTCTTGTCAAAGAGGAAGAGAGAAGGGGGCGACCCCCAGGCCTTCTCCCCCCACTCCTCTCCCCCACCGCTGTGTCTTGTCAACCAGAGCTTGTCAGCTCTGAGAGGCAAAACCTGAATAGTTCTCCCTGGAACAAAGGCTGCAGAGCTGAGTCTAGAGTTGGAAAGAAAGGACTGTGCCAGTTCCCTGCGTGGAGCTTTGTCCAAAAGGACGAGAATCAAGATCATGTGAAGAAGTGTTAATACCACTCTATAATGCCCCGGTAAGGCCACACATGGAAGACCTCATCCAGTTTTGGTTACCACGATGTAAAAAAAAAAAAAAAGATGTTGAGACTTTAGAAAAAGTGCAGAGAAGCGCAAGTAAGATGATTAGGGGACTGGAGGCTAAAACATGAAGGACGGTTGCAGGAACTGGGTATGTCTAGTTTAATAAAGAGAAGGACTAGGGGAGACACGATAGCAGCCTTCCAATATCTCAGGGGCTGCCCCAAAGAAGAGGGAGTCAAGCTATTCTCCAAAGCACCTGAGGGTAGGACAAGAAGCAACGGGTGGAAACTCATCAAGGAGAGAAGCAACCTAGAACTAAGGAGGAATTTCCTGACAATGAGAACAATTAATCAGTGGAACAACTTGCCTCCAGAAGTTGTGAATGCTCCAATACTGGGAGTTTTTAAGAAGAGATTGGACAACCATTTGTCTTAAATGGTGCAGGGTTTCCTGCCTGAGCAGGGGGTTGGACTAGAAGACCTCCAAGGTCCCTTCCAACTCTGTTATTTTGTTATTCTGTTATAAGGATGGAAAGGAAGCTTCCTGCCTGATTTATGACTACAGGTTCACAATGCAACCAGACAGTTGTCCTTTATTGCTACGATTCCTCTTTTAACATCAAGGAAATTGCTGCCGTTTCATCTTCTTTGGGCTTGGAAAAGAAAATATTAAATTAACGCACCCTCTCTGAAACCTACCGGAGCTCCTCCGCAGCCGCATTTCAACCTTCTTCCTCTTTACCTTACATGCCACTGCAAACATCGGGGCCATCATTAATCCTTCTGATCCTTCATCCATCACGCCTGTAATGAAAATAATTACCTGAGAACCACAGAGGGTTTCTCAGGGCTTTGTTCGGAGGTCGCAATTCCTGGTAGACTTTAATAATATATATAAATAAATTTGGCAAATGAGCATGTTATAGAAAATAATTAAGTGCCTCAGCTAGGCTCCCTCCTTCCCCTTCCTCTTCTGTAAAATAGCGGGATTTAATTGAGTAAAAGTCAGTCGAAATAACCTGTGCTAAAGCAGAAGGCTTAATTTAACTTCAGGTAAGTATCTGTAACTGCCTGGGTCCACAAAGGAGGAGAGGTAGGGAGAGAAAGAGAGAGAAAGAGAGAGTAGGGAGGGAGAGAAAGAGAGAGAGAGAAGAGAGGGAGGGAGAGAAAGAAAGGGAGAGAGAGAGGGAAAGAGAGAGTAAGAGAGGGAGAGAGAGAGGGGGAGAGAGAGAGAAAGAGGGGGAGAGGGAGGGATGGAGAGAAAGAGGGAGGGAGAGAGAAAGGGAGAGAGGGAGGGGGAGAGAGAAAGAGAGGGGGAGAGGGAGAGGGAGGGATAGAGAGTAAGGGAGAGAAAGAAAGGGAGAGAAAGGGAGGGAGAGAGAAAGAGAGGGAGGGAGGGAGGGAGAAAAAGAGGGGGAGAAGGAGAGGGAGGGACAGAGAGTAAGAGGGAGAGAAAGAAAGGGAGGGAGAGAAAGAGGGAGGGAGGGAAAGAGGAGAGGGCAGCTCGTTTGGGTAAGTTGATTTAGGGATGAGCAAATGGCATTTCTGAAAATAAAGTGATGCCTCTCGGCTCATCCAGACCAGATCATGAGCGGTATAAATCAGCTGCTTTCCAGGGCTCTTGGACAGAGGACTTTGATTTAATGCCTGATTGTTGAAATGCTAATTCCTCAAAGGAGGCAGGCGCAAGATTTTGGACCCCAGACTAGGAGTCCCACCTAGAATGGTTGAGGTGGGTGGCAGATCAATTGAATAAAAGAAAGAAAAAAAGAAAGAAAGAAGGAAGGAAGGAAGGAAGGAAGGAAGGAAGGAAAGAAAGAAAGAAAGAAAGAAAGAAAGAAAGAAAGAAAGAAAGAAAGAAAGAAAGAAAGAAGAGACTGGAATAAAGTGCAGGTAGAAATCCTAAGGGTCGAGCTGAGCACCATAAGAGGCCAGAACCAGGTGAGAGTGTTTGGCCCATCTGTTGTGGCCCGTCAGCGGCCTGTGCATTATAGCCGATTCTGACAATGAGGACACTGGTGTGGTGCAGCTGGCGCTCGAGTCAGACAATGAGGAGGCTGGAGAAGATGTGGTGCCAGAGGCGGGGATTCAGCCAGGGCCTTCAGAACCTCCAGAAGCTCCCATAAGTGAAGAGGAAGAAGAGGAGGAGCCTCTTCTCAATGCATGGGCGCACAGAGCTGCCAAAAGGCAGGAGTGGCTCCTCAGGAGGAGGTCTCCTCAAGAATAAGGCTTGGGGCTAATTGGCCACTCCCTTAGCCTATTTAAGGAGGAACACCAATTGCAGCAAGTTATAGGGAACAACTTTAGTTCACTCTCTTTCGTCTCTGCAAAACTGCTTCTGGGCTTTCTGCCAACTCTAGTAAGACTGTGATTACCTTATCTTAGAATTCTGGTAGGCTGTTAAGACAGTTTATTAAGGTTATTTTGAGTAAATAAGCTTTGTATAGAGTTTGTGTGCATTCTTTGGGGTCCGTAGCTGGGGCAGAACTCCCATCAGTATTGCTGAACCACAGGTAGACCTCGACTTACGACAGTTCATTTAGTGACCGTTCAAAGTTATAGCAGCACAGAAAAAAGGGGACTTACGACCGTTTTTCAAACTTACAACCGTTTTTCAACGGATTCTCAAACTTACAACCATTGCAACATCCCCATGGTCATGTGATGAAAATTCAGACGCTTGGCAACTGCTTCATATTTGTGACGGTTGGAGCATCCCGGAGTCACACGATCCCCTTTTGTGACCTTCCATTGCAACCTGTTCCATTGGTTGATTGCTTTCATTGTCAAAAAATGTCTCCCTATTTCCAGGTTGAATCTCTCCTTGTTCAGTTTCCATCCATTATTCCTTGTCTGGCCTTCGGGTGCTTTGGAGAATAGCTTGACCCCCTTCCTCCTCTCTGTGGCAGCCCCTCAAATATTGGAAGATGCTATCCTGTCTCCCCTGGTCCTTCTCTTCACTAGACCAGCCATGCCCAGTTCCTGCAACCGTTCATCGTATGTTTTAGCCTCCAGTCCCCTCATCATCCTGGTTGCTCTTCTCTGCACTCTTTCTAGAGTCTCAACATCTTTTTTTACAGTGTGGTGACCAAAACTGGATGTATGATTCTAAGTATGGTCTTACTAAGGCTTTATAGAGTGGTATTAGTACCTCCCTTGATCTTGATTGTATCCCTCTGTTAATGCGATTTAGGGTTGCGTTGGCTTTTTTGGCTGCCACTGCTGGCTCATATTTAGCTGGTTGTCCACTAAGACTCCAAGATCCCTCTCACGGTCACTGCTATTAAGCCTGGTTTCACCCAGTTTATATGTGTGCTTTTGGTTTTTTCTTACCTAAGTGTAGGACTTTACTTTTCTGGAGCAAGCATGGGATGAATTTGGAAATGTTCTGCTTATCACTTCCTCCCGGATTGGAATCGAAGGGCTGACTGCATTTGGTCCCTAGCTCTCGGCAATATATATTTTTTCCCCCTTTTCTTCGCCCCGTAAAATCAACCGTGCCTCTAAGTTATGCTTTCTTACGCAGCAAAGGGAGCTTTATCACCACACAGGAAATCAGATGCAAATGTAACCTTCCAAAAATGGCATGTAATTAAAAACACACACACACCTTCACCTGCCTTTATAGCCAAGCTGGGATAACGAAAGCCAACCTCGGCATTCAAAGCCTCTAAGATAAAATGCTATAAAATTTGCTTCTCCGGAGCCCGAGGGCTCAAAGATTGACTGATGTATATAGAAAAACCCTCAGGGTCTAAAGCTACCTGCCTGCCTGCTCGGTGCTTACAGATGGTCAAATTCCAGCAGTCCAGGTATACATACGTACATATATATAATATCTCCGAAATTTCCAGCGGGGCCCCCGTGGGCCCCTCGGCTTAAAAAGAGAAATATAAACGGACTCCTGGTTGCAACGGTTGGCAGCTTTCTTTTAATTTGCTCTTCGAGGCAAGCCAGAGTATTTATTCTTGCAAACAGTCATTTGCAAAGCCTTCGGAGAAGGCTTCGTTCTGGTGGGTCAGAAGCAGAGCTGGGCGGGCCGTGGAGAGGGGAGAAGAGAGGAGGAAATGTCAAGCATCTGGAGAGCCAGAGGTGCGTGCATGCGTGCATGTGTTTTGATGGGAGAATTAAAAAGAATATAGCAGTCACAACGACTCCAAACCCAGCAATGTTCAAACCGCAGCACAGCAGGAAAAGAGATTTTTCTCCCTTGGGTCTCTCTTGGGGAAAGGATGCAATGGCGCCTCCCTCCTTTCACATTTTTTTCCCCCAGCGATTCCTTTGTATATGTCCAAGTCCTGCCTAAATATGGATAGATCGGAGAGTGAAACCCTAACCATCACCACCCCCAGAGTGGCTCAGGAGAAATTAGGTAAGATTTAAGATGCCTCCAGAGAGCAGCCGAATTTGAAAAGCCCAACGCTTCGGTGCTAGTTCACGTTAGCCATAGAGAAACGTTATCCAGCCCCCTGCATGGTTTCATGCCCCTCCAAGCCCAGAATATCTTCTAAATCAGGGGTCTGCAACCTTAAACACTCAAAGAGCCATTTGGACCCTTTTCCCACAGAAAAGAAAACACCGGGAGCCACAAAACCCTTCCTGTCCCTGACTATTTCTTGAGCGGCCACAAACTAGCATATGTAGTCGAATTAAATGTTCTGTTTTCTTCTGAAACTTTTCTTTTCTTGGATTTTTACACCCTGCCAAAGGCTTTTCTTGGCAAAAGTTCAGAAGCAAGAGATGCCGACAAGAAACGAATGTAGCAACGTTGGTTTCCTATAAAGATCCCAAGAGCCTTTGCTGCTCTTTTAAGCCTCATGGGAGTGGCCAATCATCTCCTGGTCTTACTCCTGAGTTGTCCTTTTTGCTTTAGCTGCTCCTGCCTTCTGGCAGCTCTTTGCATGCGTGCACTAGGAACAGGCTCCTCCTGTTCCTCTGCCTCTCTGCTATCCGTCTCTGGAGGCTCCGGAGTCCGCGTATTGCTCCCAGATGGCCCTGGCCCCATCTCTGCCTCCGACGCAGAGCCCTCATCTGGGACTCCAAGACTGGCCCATTGTCCTCCCCAGTCTCCTCACTGTCCGACTCCGCTGCCAGCTCCACAGGCTGCTGGCGGACCACAACAGTAGCAAAACATCTGCAATGAAACAACCAAGCTCAGGAAGCACCAAGGACTCTACATGCAAACGCAGGTATCTTTAGGAAATATTGGTCAGTAGGGAAAGCCTATATAATAAACCTGAAAATGTCACTTTCTGTTGGTAGGCGAGATCGGAATTCAGCAGTTGGACTGGGAAAAAGAAATGAAAATCCTGGGAAAAAAACCTGCCTTGTAAACATATTAAGTTCCAAAAGGAGTCCAGAAAACTGATAGTATCTATCACTTACCGCACCTGTGTCTGGTTTGCCAATTGCACAGTGGCAGATAGGACAGCGCTCCAGAGGGTCAACGTCATTGCCCAGAGGATCATTGGTTACCCTCTCCCCTCATTGGAAGAGCTTTTATAGCGCCCGCTGCCTTAAGAAAGTTCAAAACATTCTTAAAGATTCATCTCACCCTGGGCACCCTTTTTTTTTTTTGAACTATTACCATCTGGCAGACGGTACAGGACAATAAAAACAAGGACAAATAGGCTGAAAAACAGCTTCTATCGCAGGGCAGTAACCATATCGAATTCTACGGTATAGTGCAATATTAATGCAATATCGGGGTTTTCAATTCAATTGTATAGAATGCGAAGGATGGGTAGTTTTTGTTTTATTGTTTATGTATAATGTACACTGACGAGAGGGACGCGGTGGCTCAGTGGCTAAGATGCTGAGCTTGTCGATCGAAAGGTCGGCAGTTCAGCGGTTCGAATCCCTAGTGCCGCGTAATTGGGGTGAGCTCCCGTGACTTGTCCCAGCTTCTGCCACCGAGCAGTTCGAAAGCACATTAAATAAAATGCAAGTAGAAAAATAGGGACCACCTTTGGTGGGAAGGGAACAGCGTTCCGTGCGCCTTTGGCATTGAGTCATTCCGGCCACATGACCACGGAGACGTCTTCGGACAGCGCTGGCTCTTCGGCTTTGAAACAGAGATGAGCACCACCCCTTAGAGTCGGGAACGCCTAGCACATATGTGCGAGGGGAACCTTTACCTTTACTTTACATTGAAGATGGCATTTAATTTCGTTGTACGAGGTGCGTTGACAATAAAGTAAACTAACATTAACCCCTAATTAACCGGATCCTCCTTATGGCTGAAGAGAAAGCCATTTTTTTCTCCCTTTATTCATTGCATTCTTCTTGTCTTCCTCCTCTGTCTCCAGATACACTCTCAGTACCTCGCTGGTCCCCCCAAATTCCTAGACGGGATCTTGGAAACTCAATCAAACACAGGTATAACAAATATATATATATATATATAAAGGAAGAATCTGCAGAGTGCTGGCAGAGATAGTTATTTTATTTTACGATATAATGGATGCAAGGGTAGCTGTTTATATCCACCTTGTGGGCCCTCAAATATATCACTCATTCTTCAGCTTTCTATGCACCATTGTTACCGGTAGCTATGGATACTTGGGGACAGGGAAATCAAACAATACTCCAATCCCTTAATAACCACCGTGAGAACACGTATGCATAAAGAGTTACTCCAGGTGATGGAGTCGTTCAAGGACGCTAGCGTGCTCTGCGTCGAAACGGAATTTCACACCACCTTATATTTTGTCGGTTTGGGGGTTTTGAAAGTTCTCAACTGCCCTCTTCGCCTCGGTGGGTATATAGTTGGTTTGACTCGCTCAAAAAAAATATTAAAAAAAATCTCACTTGCGTTTAACTACTAAGAGCAAGCGAGTTGCAATTGATTTGTATTGGCTTGCTACGGCAGAAATCAATAAGTAATTCGGACTCAGGTGCCTGGGAGAACTAAGACTGCAGAAATCATGGAAGATTTATTCAGTGAGAAATGCTCTCATTTGGAGAAGAGAAAGCTTTTATAGGCTTAACTGAGGCCAACCTCTCTCTCTCCCTCTCTCTCCCTCCCTCCCTCCCTCTCTCTTTCTCTCTCTCCCTCTCTCTCTTTCTTGCTCTTTCTCTCTTTCTTTCACACTTTTTCTTTCACTTTTTTTCTTTCTCTTTCTCTCCCCCTGTCCCTCCCTACCGCTTCCTCTCTTTCTCTCTCTTTCTTTCTCTCTCTTTCTCTTTCACTTTTTCTTTCTCACTTTCTCTCCCTCTCTCTTCCTCTCTCCTCTTCTCTCTCTTTCTCTTTCACACATTCTCTCTTTCTCTTTTATTTTCTCTTCTTTCTCTCTTCCTCTCCCCCTCTCTCTTCCTCTCTCTTTCTCTTCCTCTCCCACTCCCTTTCTATTTCACTCTCTCTCTGTCTCTTTTTCTTTCTCTTTCTTTTGCTCTCCCTCCCTCTCTCTCTCCCCCCTCTCTCTTTCTTTCTCTTTCATTTCTCTCCCTCCCTCCCTCCCTCTCTCTTTCTCTCTCTCTCTCTTTTTTGCTCTTTCTCTCTTTCTCTTTCATACTTTTTCTTTTTCTCTTTCTCTCCCCCTGTCTCTCCCTCCCTCTTCTTCTCTCTTTCTCTTTCACACATTCTCTTTCACACATTCTCTTTCATTTTCTCTTCTTTCTCTTTTCCTCTCCCCCTCTCTCTTTCTCTCTCTTCCTCTTCCCCCCCTCTCTCTTTTTCTATTTCACTCTCTCTCTCTCTTTCTCTCTCTCTCTCTGTCTCTCTCTCTTTCATTTTCTCTCTCCAGGTTTTCCACAAAGTATTGGATGTCTCAGACATGCACCGTCTGTGGGAAAGGAATGTTGTTTGGGCTGAAATGTAAAAACTGCAAGTACGTCTCCTTTTTTGTCGTGTGTGCATTCCCCAGACACCTAATATACCGAACTGTTGTGGCTGGGTTCTGCTTTCCTTTGCTGCAGACATCTGGCCCTTCCTATATATCTCCCTGCAACTCCCGTTCATAAGGAGTCTAAAATAAGGGGTTTTTTTCACCAATATTTGTCAAGGCTGGGCCTCAGAGAGCTGGAAGTGCTGATTTTGCACAATCAGCCAGCTTGATTTGGAAGTCTTTGTCGTCCTATAATTTTGTAGACAACCAGTTTGCTCTAGTGGTTAAAGCACCAGGCTAGGAACTGGGAGATAGTGAGTTCTAGTCCCGCCTTATGTGTAAAAGTTAGCGGGGCCACTTTGGACCAATCACCAGGAGACAATGAATCCTAGCCCCACCTTAGGCGTGAAAGACAGCTGTGTGACTTTGGGCCAATCACCAGGAGATAATGAGTTTTAGTCCCGCCTTAGGCATGGAAGCCAGCTGGGTGACTTTGAGCCAATCACCAAGAGACAATGAATCCTAGCCCCGCCTTAGGTGTGAAAGACAGCTGGGTGACTTTGGGCCAATTACCAGGAGACTGGGAGTTCTAGTCCAGACTTAGGCATGAAAAGTGGCTCGGTGACTTTGGGCCAGTCCCTCTCTCTCCGCCTAACCCCGCTTCACAGGATTGTCATGGTGGGGAAAATAGGAGGAGGAAATAGTATCAGGTGTGTTCTTTCCCTTGAATTGTAAAAAAAAAATAACAAAGGCGGGATATAAGATAGATAGATAGATAGATAGATAGATAGATAGATAGATAGATAGATAAATAAATAAATACCTGTCTACCTACCTACCTACATACATACATTCATACATTCAAAGAAACCCCATTGCACTTCTTCCGGAAGGGCAGTAATCAGTGCTGGGATTCAATTTTTTTTTACTACCGGTTCTGTGGGTGTGGCTTGGTGGGCGTGGCGTGACTTGGTGGGCATGGCAGGGGACGGCTACTGCAAAATCTCCATTCCCACCCCACTCCAGGGGAAGGATGCTGTAAAATCTCCATTCCCTCCCCACCCCATTAACCTGTTTTCCAGCTCCATTCTCCTGTACATGGCAACAAAAGAAGACCCAGCCAATCAGCTGGGACTTGGGAGGCAGCGAATAGATCAGGGGGTGGAGCCCGCCAGAAGTGGTATTTTCCGGTTCTCCGAACTACTCAAAATTTCCGCTACCGGTTCGCGAGAACCGGCTGAATACCACCTCTAGCAATAATCCAGCCTGAACTATTTCTGAAGTCCCACTTCCCATGAGCCGAGCCTCAAACCAGATGTTTTTTCTGCTTGATTCCTCCTAGGCTAAAGTGCCACAACAAATGTACCAAAGAGGCCCCACCGTGTCACCTGCTGATCATCCACCGTGGAGGTAAGAGCCACTACAGTCACGTTTCTAATTTTCAACCGAATCCTTTGATTACCAGATTACGCTAAACATTTTATTGGTTCAATAAGCGGATAAAATAACAGATCGCCAAAGGTTTTGCTCCGCCTCTTTCTTTATTTTGATTTTCCTCTTCTCCAGCCTTTTCTCTTTCTTTCTTTCTCTCTTTTGTTTTTGATTCAGCAAGATTAGTCCGGACAGAATCTGTGCCATGTGATATCAACAATCCATTGCGGAAGCCCCCCAGATATTCAGATCTGCACATCAGCCAGACGCTTCCCAAAACCAACAAAATCAACAAGGTGAGATGTTACAAAAGTCACACGACCCTGGGGTTGCTTTCTAATTTAGTCTTACAGGTAGTGCAGTTAGGGACTGAAAGGGATTCTTAACTTCTTTCCCAATTTAGAAAGCAGTAGATACAGAATGTGGATTGAGAATAAGGATGTTTATTGTTCGCTCCTGTTATGACTGCAGGGAATTGATAGAAAGGACCTGTCTCAAAATCTAGAGAACTGATGAACAGGACAGAATAGAAAATATATTATGGGCAGTCCTCAGCTTACAACCATTCTTACAACCAGTCTTCGGCTTACAACCATTCTTTACAACCAAATCTAGAGAACTGATGAACAGGACAGAATAGAAAATATATTATGGGCAGTCCTCGGCTTACAACCAATTTTACAACCAAATTTAGAGAACTGATGAACAGGACAGAATAGAAAATATATTATGGGCAGTCCTCGGCTTACAACCATTCTTACAACCAAATCTAGAGAACTGATGAACAGGACAGAATAGAAAATATATTACAGGCAGTCCTTGGTTTACAACCATTCTAACATCCAAATTTAGAGAACTGATGAACATGACAGAATAGGAAATATATTATAGGCAGTCCTCGGTTTACAACTATTCTTACAACCAAATCTAGAGAACTGATGAACAGGACAGAATAGAATATATATTACAGGCAGTCCTTGGTTTACAACCATTCTGACATCCAAATCTAGAGAACTGATGAACAGGACAGAATAGAAAATATATTATGGGCAGTCCTCGGCTTACAACCATTCTTACAACCAAATCTAGAGAACTGATGAACAGGACAGAATAGAATATATATTACAGGCAGTCCTTGGTTTACAACCATTCTGACATCCAAATCTAGAGAACTGATGAACATGACAGAATAGAAAATATATTATAGGCAGTCCTCGGCTTACAACTATTCTTACAACCAGTCTTCGGCTTACAACCATTCTTTACAACCAAATCTAGAGAACTGATGAACATGACAGAATAGAAAATATATTACAGGCAGTCCTCGGCTTACAACCATTCTTACAACAGCTGTCTTAGCATTCCAGCAGTCATGCAATTCAAATTCAGGTGCTTGGTAACCAGCGGTTTATTTATGATGATGATTGTGGCATACCAGGGTCAGGCCATCGGCATTGGCAACCTGCCACGGTTGGCTTCCGACAAGCCAAGTCAGTGGGGGGGAAGCCGGATTCACTTAACAAGCAGACAATTCACTTAACAGCTGCAATGATTTGCTTAAGAAAGCTTGTAAAAGTGGGTGCAACCCACGCAACAACCACTTTGCTTAGCGATGGAAATTCTGGCCCCAATTGTTGTCTTAAGTCAGAAACTACCCATTTAGCAAATCCTGTTTCTTGTATAAATTTTGTAGGGATTGTGAGGTTTGTTTGTTTGTTTGTTTTTTTGCAATGTGGAAGAATCCCAAAGTTGCTTTATTTCAAGAGCCAACTGGACTTTCTTGTTTTCCTTGGAAGACATTTCGCTTCTCATCCAATTCTTTAGCTTTGGCTGGACAAAGTGGGGAATGGAAGGATTTATACTCCTTGCAGACAGTTGGTCATTTGCATCCTTTGAGAGAGTCGTTGAGGCCACTTGGAGGTTTGTCTGTCTCCTCAGGGTCACCTGAGTAGTGCAACTGGGTGTGGAGCCTTCTTGGAACTATTGTGTTGTAGACCGGAGATAGATGATGTCGTATCCCTCCCCCTCTGTTGAGAGAGGGCTGTTCAATTTTGACATAGATGACCTCTTTGACCCCTCTTTCAAACCAACAGTCCTCTCTGTCCAAAACGTGGACTTTGCTGTCTTCGAAAGAGCGGCCTTTGTCTTTTAAATGCAGACGGACTGCCGAATCTTGTCCTCGTGGGTTTGTTCTCCTATGTTGCGCCATGCGTTTATGAAGTGGTTGTTTTGTTTCCCCAATGTACAGATCTGGACATGGCTCACTGCATTGTACTGCATATATACCACACTGCTCAGTTTGTGTCTGGGCGTTTTATCCTTGAGGTGGACAAACTTCTGCCTTAGTGTATTCTTGGTGTTTGAAGTGTGCCTAATACAGAAGAATATAGTACGTTGATTCCTTTCTCTGCCATTCAAGATGCTGAGGTGCTTCACAACTTTGCGAAGCCAACTTTTGTTTAAGCCAAGGTTCGTAGCATCAACTACAATTGGCTCTTTCCGTCTGTTATGAACACTCTTCCGCAATGGCTCGAATTGAGCACAAAGAAGCGAGAGGGAGAAACAAACATTGGCACCAAACAAGCGCTTACAGCGACTTGACCGAATTAAGATCCTGTTTTAAATCTTAAGGCATGAAAAGGCCCTTCCTTTTCTTTGCAAAAACGGCTTGTGGCTCTTGATCGTAGAGCTGTGACGGGAGAGGAACAGGGCAGCTGGCCAATTGTGCTGAGGTTGGGGTCAGCCAGCAGCCACCGCGGAACTAAACCATTAAGGGATGCCAAAGTTTGATTCAGAACACTGCTTCTCTGCCAGCAAGTTCCTAAGAAAGCACCTGAACTAGTTGGAAAATGGTTGTCATTTCGTCAGGTTATTAAAAGTCCGGCCAAATTTATATATATACATACATACATACATACACACACACACACACACACACACACACACACACACACACACACACTGTACCTTTACAGGGAGGATACATGAGATGTGGGTGTGGCTTACTGATGATGGCTAACGAGCCAGAAATAGATCTATATAAGTCTCTCACCTGGCAGCAAGAACTTGCTGGCTGCCAGAAAGAAAAAAAGCCCAGAATCGAGTGGATGTGATTCTACTGAGCTAGGGCTGCAGAAAAACCTTGGTTACGTAGGAAAAACCTGGCTAGAGGAAAAACATCTCAAAATATATATATATCAAACATCTCAAATATATATCTCAAATATATATATATCAAATTTATAAATATATATAAATTTATATCAAATTTATATTTCGCTGATAAAGAAATAAAGGGAGACTAGTATAGATCTATTTCAAGCTATTTAGCTCTCATCAGCTAGCCATACCCTTACTTGGATTCAAACTTGGGCTGCTTGCATGTTAGGCGGTTGTATTAACCTCTGAGCCACAAGTTCTCCTCCCTTCATCAGTTTGAGCCAGGGGAGAGAGATTAAGTGTTATTCTATCGAGGCACCTGGTCTATCCCAGCATGTGGGAGGGAGCATACTGCATCCCTTTCGCCTTTCAGCTCCAATCCAGGAGCTGGCAGTAGACTTTGGCCCAAAGTCACCAGGCAGCTTTCATGGTTTCAGGCAGTACTAGAACTTACAGTCTCCCACTTTCTAGACTGGTGCCGTAACCACTAGACCAGTGTTGGCGATACTTTTCGGCACAGTGCCGAAATGGGAGTGCACACGCGTGGGGGAACACCAGAAACCAGAAGAGCAGCTCCCCGGCACGCATGTGTGTGCTGGGAAGCTGAGCTTCTGGTTTTCCGGCGAGCTTTTTTTTTTTTAATTTATATGCCGCCCTTCTCCGGAGACTCAGGGTGGCTTACAATGCGCTAAGCAATAGCCTTCATACTTTTGTATATTTATACAAAGTCAGCTTATTGCCCCCACAATCTGGGTCTTCATTTTACCTACCTTTGAAAGGATGGAAGGCTGAGTCAACCTTGAGCGTGGTGGGATTTGAACTTGCAGTAATTGCAAGCAGCAGATGTTAATAACAGTGCTTTAGTCCACTGTGCTACCAAGGCTCTGTATATGTGCACCGGTCACCTGGTCTCTGTCATTTTCCAGGAAGTCCCTGTGCTTCTCCTGTGGCAAAAAAACCACCAACAACCCCAAAACAATCTGCGGACTCTTGTGGTTTAGGCTGCAATCTAGATTCTCATCCATCATTTTTTAAATGGAACAAAAGAGTAGCCTTTGCATTGTTTTAAAGTTGTTTCCTGCTTCTCAGAGACAGGGCAGGAAGAGAGAGGCTGCTTGGAAGAGACGGGTTGCAAAAAAAGCTTTATTTGATTTTGATGTGTGTCTCTCGATGGCAGGATAAAGGGGTGGGGGCCAAATTACGTAGGTATGTACAATCAAGGCATCTTATGTGTTGTAGTGGCATAATTGCAAAACGTTGGGAAACGTGGTCGTTTTTAGGCATGTTTGCATATAATTGAAAAAGGCCAGGGATGGCAAATCTAGGTTGATTTTAGGCATGAAAACTGGCTGGGTGATTTTGGGCCAATCACCAGAGATTTTATTTATTTATTTATTTATTTTTAAATTTGTATACCGCCCTTCTCCCTGAGGACTCAGGGCAGTGAACAGCCAAGTAAAGGCAAAACTACAAACATTAAAATACAATTAAAAAGATATATATAAATTTGGCCCCAATAACAAACAATTAAAAACAATAAAAAAACATTTTAAAAAGTGTTAGGCCAGCCCCGGCTAGCTGGAAAGAGAAGGTTTTAAGGGCACGGTGGAAGGCAATGAGGTCTTGGATTCTCCTTATCTCTGGGGGCAGCTGATTCCAGAGGGTGGGTGCCCCCACAGAGAAGGCCCTCCCCCTGGGGGTCACCAGCCTACATTGTTTGGCTGATGGCACCCCGAGGAGGCCCTCTCTGTGGGAGCGCACGGGTCGCTGGGAGGCCGTCGGTAGCAGCAGGCGGTCTCGAAGATAACTAGGTCCTATGCCATGGAGCGCTTTAAAGTGATAACCAACAGATAGTGAATTCTAGTACTGCCTTAGGTGTGAAAGACAGCTGGGTGGCTTTGGGCCAGTCACCAGGAGACTGTGAGTTCTAGTTCCACTATATGCATGAAAGCCAGCTAGGTGATTTTGGACCAATCACCAGGAGACGCTGAGTTCTAGTCCCACCCTAGGCATGAAAGCTGTCTGAGTGACTTTGGGCCAATCACCAGGAGACGCTGAGTTCTAGTCTGGAATATAAACGAGATCTCATTGGATGAAGACTTCAGGAGTCAGTAACAAGACCTGCTTGGTCTTGTTGGATAATGGAGAACTTTGATCTCCATCAGTGGTATAAGGACTCCTGCCTTGGGAAGGGGGTTTTCTAGAAGAAGACCTCCAAGGTCACTTCCAGCCCTATGATTCTATTTTTTTATTTATTTTTTATTTTAATTTGATTTATATGCCGCCCTTCTCCGAAGACGTAGGGCGGCTTACAATGTGCTCAGCAATAGCCTTCATCATTTTTGTATATATTTATACAAAGTCAGCTTATTGCCCCCACAAACTGGGTCCTCATTTCACCTACCCTAGAAAGGATGGAAGGCTGAATCAACCTTGAGCCTTGGCGAGATTCGAACCCTGCAGTAATTGCAGGCATCTGGTCTTAATAAGCTTAATAACAGGGTGCCTTAAACCCCTGTACTACCAAGGCTCTATGATTCTTAAGCTTCCTCTTTGATTACTCTGACATCTGGGTGCTTCAAGGTGGAACCCCAGAAAGCCCCTCTCTCTCTTTCTCTCTGCCGACTCCAAAGTTTGGTGAAAGAGGGCAAGTGAATAAGCAGGAACTGCTCTGTTAAGAGAAGACAGATATATACAGATGGAGACTTGCCTTAAGGTATCCCCCCACCCCTCTAATTAATTTGAAGTTCCCCTCGCCTTCTTCCAACTCCTAGGCACTCTTTGCCAGCGCTAGGAACTCTTCTTCACCACGGCGTTATCAGACAGTTGGCAGGCGGTAGCGTTCGGAGAGCCGCGTTCAGGATGTGCAGCCTGGCGCGAAGCTCCCGTCTGTCGCACCCTTATCGCAAAATGCCCTCGCTTGCCCCTTTTAAGTTAAACGGCCCGTGAGGAACGATGGATGGGGGAATCACTGGAGCCAAGCTGGATCCTCCAGGGGGGACACAATGGGCTTTCCCTGCCTCCTTTTTCTCCACCCCGAAGATCTTCCCATGTCTCCCAGCTGCCCAGGTAGCCCAGGTGTAGCTGTACTACCAGGAAGCACCAGGTGGTGGTTTTACTATCCAAACACGTGGTGAGAATTTCTCAGTCTATGGGCAAGATGTGCTGGGAACTGGGCAGCCTCCTAGCTAGTTAAAGAAATCCTAATGCCTATCCGTTTCCGACTCTCTCTCCCTCTCCCTTTTTTCTCTATTTTTTCTTTTTCTCTTTCTGTTTTTTCTCCCTCCCTCTCTTTCTCTCTCTCTCTCTCTCTAAGTTTCTCTTTCTGTTTTTTCTCCCTCTCTCTCTCTAAGTTTCTCTTTCTGTTTTTTCTCCCTGTGTCTCTCTCTCTTCCTCTCCCTTTCCTCTCTCTCCTCTCTCTCTTTCTCTCTATTTTTTCTCTTTCTCTTTCTGTTTTTTCTCCCTCCCTCCCTCTCTTTCTCTCTCTCTCTGTTTTTTCTCCCTGCCTCTCTCTCTCTTTCTCTCTCTCCCTCTCCCACTTTCTCTTTCTCTCTCTTTCCCTCTCTTTTTCTCTCTTTCTGTCCCCCCCTCTTTCTCTCTCTTTCTCTCTCTCCCTCTTTATTTTCCCCCCTCTCTCTTTTGCATTTTGCTTTGGAGACTTTTTGTAGAAAGGCTCACACAGAGCTGGAAAATCCGCACTCAAAACTCCTTCCAGGAGGTGAGCAGTCCCAATAAAAAGTTAATGCCAGCATCCTCAGCAGCTGGAATGAGAATGAATAAAGCTTCTACACTAAAGTTCAATGAATAAAATATAAAACCAGCCTCAGAATGGGAACCTTTTGAAAGGGGGAAGATGACAGGTCTTGGCCTTATATTACACCCCAGCTACAGAGGCAAGGTGGTTAATAAAGGAGAACACTTGCCAATGAGATCCGATCAATCTGGGGTCAATAACCTGTTAGTTTGCCTGGTGATTTTATTCAATGCTCAATGAATTAAAAACTTAGCACTAGCCCGCCTCACGTCTTCCAGCCGAAGGGGTCCTCTGCAGACCCTGTCGGCCACATAATTCTGACCGGCCAGGGTCAAGGAAAAGAGCCTTTTCTGCTGTGGCTCCAGCACTGTGGAACATCCTACAACCGGAAGTGAGAACTGCTCCCACCCGTTTAGCCTTCTGTTCTGACCTAGACTCCCTTAAAAAGCAGGAAGCAGAGTTTTGGTCCCGACAAAACCTCTTTTATTTACACGACTGTGAATTCCTTTCATTCACAAGTCAGCAAGGCTTGTCCGAACAGTTTTTCAAAGGAATATTTATCAACACAAACCTTATCTCGCTTGGCAAGCTGCCACGTAACTTGTTTCCAAACGCAGAGTAAGGTAAAACTTGGTGCAGAGTCCCTTAGAGTCATGAACAGAACTTCCCACTCTTGAAACAACCAACCGCCCACCCGAATTGTTTCCTGCAAAAGCCCCCTCCCTGTTCGCTCCTCTTTTGTTTCCTATGGGAGGGGCCAATCACCTCCAAGGTGTGGCTTTACTCCCAAGTCGACCCTGCTTTCTGAGTTGATCTTGTCTTCTGGCAGCTCTGCGCATGCACACACTGGGAACAGGCTCCAGCTGTTCCTCTGCCTCGCTGCTGTCTAGCTCCCTCTCTGCCTCCGACACAGAGCCCTCGTCCGAGCTTTCCCCAGCCCCCAGGACTAGCCAATTGTTCCTCCCCAACCTCCTCACTGTCCGATTCTGCTGCCAGCTCTACTGGCAAGCCACAACACTTTCCGTTAGAGAACAGCCACCTTCCTTAGTGATGCAATTTTTGATCCCAACTGAGGTCATAAGTTGAGGGCTACGTGTAGATTGTCAGGGTTCTGATGGATGCCCTAATTAAATCATGAGCTTCGAGCCCAGCTTCAAAAGAAATCCAATTATTTATTAGGAGCTTCATGTTGGCACGTTCCAAGTGAAGCCAACTCTGACCCCACATAATTTACAACCCAATCTTGACCCTGTTTCCCTCCTCCCCCCAAGGTGTGTCATCAGTCACATTTGCCAACGGAGCAATTTCGCGGGTTGTAGAGATCACTCCCCTCCGGCTTCTGTGGGTAACCCTGGGAGACAGCCTTGAGTGAGATATGTCTGGAATGTGCTTTTGTTTTTGGCTGCCATGTTGCTCCACCATTTTCCCATCCCACTTGCCTATGGCAATTCGAGAGCAGGCCAGGGATGCTTTGCAAGTTGACATAGATCTTCTGGGGAAGCCCAAACTGGAGACCTTCAGGCCTGCTTGTTAAGTGCTCACCCGACTGTTCTTCCTTCTCTCGTAGGATCACATTCCAGTGCCCTACCAGCCTGATTCCAGCAGCAATCCCTCCTCGACGACGTCGTCCACCCCTTCTTCACCAGCTCCCCCCCTGCCACCCAGCGCCACGCCGCCTTCGCCCTTGCACCCCTCCCCGCAGTGCACGCGGCAACAAAAACAGTTCAATTTGCCAGGTAAATGAGACATATTCAGTAATCATTCAGTCACTATTAGGTGCAGCAGCCAGCTCCTGCCAGCGATCCTAGTCTAAGGGAAGGAGTGGCAGCATTTGGGGGCAGAGTGAAAAGGGGCACCAGCCTGGAATCACTACGTAGCCACAAGGGAACTCAGTCCAACTTCTCTTCAATTCCATTGATCCTTATCTAACTCCAAACGGGTGCTAACCATTCATTGAGAAGATTCATATGTAGAGGTAGCAAGAAATCAGTTTAATTGGACTTTCAGATGTGGAGCTGGTCTTTCAGACCTGATGCCTAGGATCTAGTACAGGAGTATCAAACTTGCGGTGCCACATTGTTGTTACGTGATGTATCGCAATATTTTTCTCCTTCGCTAAACGGGGGGTGGGCGTGGACAGCGTATGACGACGCATTCGGCCTGCACACCACAAGTTTAACATCCCTGATCTAGTATGTTTTTCACCAATCCGGGTCCTTCTGATGCCTCAGAGTGAGCTGGGGGTTGGAATTTAACAGCAATCCTGTTAAAATGTTCAAGGAACTAGACTCCAAAATGGCTGAACCGAACAGATGGAATTTTGCTGTTCTCGAAATCTTTGGGTTTTGCTTACAGTGAGCTTTTTCATATATATATATATATATATATGCAGAAATATATGCAGAAATGTTTGCATAAATAGAAAAATATGCAGAAATATTTGCAAGCAGCTGTCCAGTTGGAGGGTTATTCCAGATGTCCACTGAGCAATTTGCTGGAGCTAAACTCTGCCAGTTTGCATCGATAAAAACAATTAAGCATTTGGCCCAGTTTTTTTAGCGAGCCAGTTCAATTCAGGAGCTCACCCCTGGGTCCTGGCAAACATTTAGGAAGACACAGACATGAAATTCACCAAGGATGAGCCCCTTTTTTTCCAACGTAGAAGTCAGGAGAAATTGCCTAACTTTATACCATATGTAACCTTACACCATAGGCAGTGGTGGGATTCAGCCAGTTCGCAGCAGGGGTGAAATGCTCCTGGCTTGGACCGGTTCGGAGAACCGGTAGCGATGGCAGCTCGAGGCTCCGCCTACCCGCCCGGTCGTCATTACTTCCTGGTTTTAACCACGAAGTAACCTGTTTTTTACCCTCTGCGCATGTGCAGAAGGGTTTGTGCATGTGCAGAGGGTCGGCACATGCACATGACGCACGACGCGTGCATTTCTGAACCAGTAGGGGAGGTAAGTAGATTTCACCCCTGGTTCGCACCTATTCGGGAGAACCGGTTGTTAACTTTCTAAGCAGTTTGGAGAACCGGTTGTTGGAAGAAATCTTATTTTGGTTTTTTCCCCACTTTACAGGGCTAATCCTGTAAGGAAGGCAGGAAGGAAACATTCTGGTGGTGTTTCTAGCCTAATCTTTATTGCCCTGCTTACAGAAACTGCCTCTCTGGTTAACCCTTACTACATTGTAACAGCTAAGGCCCATCGACGTGAGCGATATTGAGTTGGCCACGCCCACACGGTCACATGACTCCCCATGAGCCATGCCTACCAGCTGGTCATTAGGACAGAGAACCAGTTGTTAAATTATCTCTGAGGTCTCTTCCAGACTCTTTAATTCTATGTTCTATTCAGAATGGAAGCCCTGCTAATCTCTGATTCCTCCTAATCTATGTGTTTTCACTCTTCCAGCTTCTCACTACTACAAGTACAAGCAGCAATTCATTTTTCCAGGTAAGTAATCTACCGACAATGGCAAGAGTAGTTCTAACCAGAAGATCTGCTAGAAATTCAGAAAGTTTTTACCTGCATGTAGCCAGGAGACGCGGTGGCTCAGTGGCTAAGATGCTGAGCTTGCCGATCGAAAGGTCGGCAGTTCAGCGGTTCGAATCCCTAGTGTCGCATAACGGGGTGAGCTCCCGTGACTTGTCCCAGCTTCTGCCAACCTAGCAGTTCGAAAGCAGGTCAAAAATGCAAGTAGAAAAATAGGGACCACCTTTGGTGGGAAGGGAACAGCATTCCATGCGCCTTTGGTGTTGAGTCATGCCGGCCACATGACCACGGAGACGTCTTCGGACAGCACTGGCTCTTCAGCTTTGAAACGGAGATGAACACCGCCCCCTAGAGTCGGGAACAACTGGCACATATGTGCAAGGGGAACCTTTACCTTTTTACCCAGGGAATAGGTGGGTTATCCATGCAAAACAGAGCCGTTGCTGGAATTCTTGTAAATCCCTTCCTCCTCGCCTCAATAAACCTTGTTAAAGAGAAACTCTCTGAGCATGGTGTTCGGTTTAGGTTTCTGCCAATCACCTTGGCAAGCTGTGTCTCATCAACTCCAGAAAAAAGAAAAAGGAAGGAAGGAAGAAATAGTTGGAATACGGGAAAGGAGTGACGGGGAGCATCTGGAGCAGGTTATGTTCTGGTTATGAGGACTCTTATGGTTGGTTGCGCAGCCAGACAGACATTTTAGACTGGATTTGGCATTTTTATCGACCTATCGAGCCCTTCCCAAGGACCTGAGGCAGGCAGATGTTGTCTTCATAAGATGAAAGGTCTCATCGCAGGATGTCAGCCATTCCGAATCGAGCTGCCTTTTGCAATTGACCGATGGGGATTTTTGTGTCAATGCCGGTGGTATTTTGGGACTGCACCCAAGGCGCCGATGACGACGGGCGCTACATTTTGCGGCAGGCCTTCTCCCTAAAATAATTTCCCCATTCGTGTTTTATAACTGTCCCCCTAACACACCCAGCCATTGCTGAAGTGATATTAAAAACCCATCCTGGTTATTATAATTTGGGCAGAACAAATGGTTGGGGGACTCGAGAAGATACTGGGAAATAGCCGGTGGGGAAATTATCTGTGATAGCATTCGACAACGAGGCTGCTGGTCTCTCTGGAGTCGTTGAATGAAAACACAGACAATTGTTCTGAAAATTTCCCACGTCCAGGTTGCCTTCCCTGGAGATGCCATTTGATTCTGCTTCCCCTTTCTACACATTTCCCAACGTAGCTCCACTCAGAGGCGATGATTCTCCGGGGGAATGGAACGGTGCCCATTTCATTTAAAAAATGCTTTTTCCCAGGGCAGGGTTGATTAGTCTCAACTGGCAACGCTACTCTTGGCTTTGTGAGACACAGCACCCAGCATTTGGACAATGGTTTGATCACCTTCTTGAGGGTCCTTCTGAGAGCGTCCCATCGCTCACGCCTTTTCCGAACAGGATTTTCTTTTTCTTTCCAGATGTTGTGCCAGAGGTGCCCACAAGACCACCTCAAGTTGTCCTCCATCCAGTGAATTCAGACCCAATGTAAGTGTCTCACTCTTTGTCCTCCCCTTTGGAACCATGGCCCAACCCATCCTTAGACATTATTTATTCCTGTTCCTCCTTTATTACAAAGGAAATCTCCTTGTTCTCGTTCTCGTTCTTGTTCACCTTTTCTCCTCCTTCTCCTCCTCCTCCTCCTCCTCTACTACTACTATTACTACTTCTCCTCCTCCTCCTCCTCCTCCTGCTTCTCCTCCTCCTCCTTCTCCATTTCTTCTTCTCCTTCTCCTTCTCCTCCTCCATTTCTTCTTCTTCACCTCCTCCTCCTCCCCTCCATTTCTTCTTCTTCTTCTCCGCCTCCTCCATTTCTTCTCCTCCTCGTCCTCTTCCTCTTCCTCCTCCATTTCTTCTTCTTCTTCTTCTTCTTCTTCTTCTTCTTCTTCTTCTTCTT